>JAAEAF010012794.1:0-17770 GCA_011037195.1 Triatoma infestans
ATACTCGAGCATACTCGGACATCCTCGTGCATACTCGTACATAATCGGGGATACTCGGACATACTCGTACATTCTCGTACATACTCGAGCATACTCGTACATACTCGTGCATACTCGTGTATACTCGTACATAATCGTGCATACTCGTGTATACTCGTACATACTCGGACATACTCGGGCATACTCGTGCACACTCGTATATACTCGTGCATACTCGATTATACTCGTACATACTCGGACATACTCGTGCAGACTCGGGCCTACTCGTGCACAATCGTATATACTCGTACATACTGGGGCATACTCGGCCATAATCGTGCATACTCGTGCATACTCGTACATACTCGTACTAGTACATACTCGGACATACCCGGGCATACTCGGACATACTCGGACATACTCAAACATACTCGTACATACTCGGGCATACTCGAGCATACTCGTGTATACTCGTACATACGCGTACTCGTACATACTCGTACATACTCTGACATACTCGGGCATACTCAGACATACTCCTGCATACTCGTCTATTCTCGTACATACTCGTACATAATCCTGCATACTCGGACATACTCGTGCATACTGGGACATACTCGTGCATACTTGTATGTCCCGTGGGTTGTGAGGAAATTAGGTTCAGGACCTTTGGTCGGAATAGGATGTCTGTGGAAGAGCTTAGGCTGTTTCCGCTTAAGGTTATTGTCCGATTTATTCGGACTGCGGTTAATCTTAGATGGATTAGATCTGGGTCTGGATTTTTGTTCTAGACCCGGTTTGTTGTTGTTTTTCTTCGAGTAGCTATATGGGCCCAGTGAGGCTTTGGATAGCATAGGGTTTGGTCCTTCCCCACAGACAAATAATAATAATAATCATATTAAAACCCTTTTACTTACAGAGAACTTATTGTAATTAGTTTTGTAATTTATGTTAATTTTTGTTTGTTATCCTGAAGAGATATTGTCCCAGCACAAAATGAAAGTTTCTTTCTTTTTTTTTTAATCACATCCATTATACCTACATTAACTTGCACGCACTTCAGTGGTTATTTATTATTTTTTTACAAACATTAATTTTATACATTCTCCTTTCTTCAAACCTCATTTATTCTAATTTGTATAATGTACTCTTGAAATTTCTTATCCCTCCCACCCCACTTTTCAAAATGCCTTGGCAAAACACTGCAAACTTAAGAGGCGCTTTCTAAATTTAATAGTAAATTATTCTTCAATATTTTCGTTATTTATTATACATCCTCTTTTGAGATCCAATCATCATTTATAATTCATTCCATTTTTGTTATTGAAAACACACACACACACATGGCGCATAAAAGTTAACTCAACAAAATCTAAATACATAATCTTTACACTTAAACGAACAACTCTTGCACCTGTATGCTTGACTATACTTAGACAAAAGACTAACTTGGAACCCCCATACAAGATTTAAACGTTCTGAGCTAAACAAACGATACAAACTTCTAGCTAGCCTATTTGACAAACGCTCAAAACTAACATTGCAGAATAAACGACGATTGTAAATATTTCTCTATTTGCACCAGATTGGACTTATGGACTTTGAGCTTTACGGAATGGCTAAAAGATTCAAACACTTAAACACTTTCAAACAGACTGCAAACACTTTAAAGATCAAACAGACTACAAACACTTTAATCTAAAATATTCCGCCGCTTATTAAACGCGCCTTTTTATGTAAGCAATCATTCAGATTTCAAACAATCCATTCATCTCTGATACTCGCCAAAACTCGCTACAATGAATTGTCCTCAAAACTTAACATCGCGCCCTAAAACTTTAACAGCTAACCTCTTCTCAAAACACTCCCCTCCAATCCTCCAAGACGGCTTAGGATGGCCCCGCGACCAACAGGTTGACTTCATCGCTGGAAAACCGGCATTCATGACTGCCCCGCCACACATCTGTTTTACTTATTGTACCATTCCATGCAATTGTAAATGTTCAATAAAAATAAAAAACAAAAAACAACACAACACACACACACACACACAGACATACACACATAATATTATTATATGACTGGGTGCCTATGGCGTGGGATCTAAGCCTATGTGGCTTTTATCCCTCCATTCCCCCCCCCCCCAATTAACCCCACTAATTAGTCTACCGGTAGTCTACAGGTTTGTCTACAGTATCCTAAAATATCTTTCATCTCCAACATTAGTGATGCCCTCCCAAATACGCGAAACTTGGTACTAGCGGAAACGGGGACACTGACATAAATAGTGATACACCGTTTCCCTAACTCCATCGTCACAGTTCTGATATATGGGACTAGACGTCCTCCCTATATTATGAAAATGACTAGACAACCATTTGTGTCCAGTCACTACACCCACCAAGGCATCAGTTCTATTCTACTAAGGGACAGGCGGTAGTCTGAAACCCCCTGCTTAGTCCCTTTGATAAATCTTTTAGCCTGGAGGCACCCCTGCGTGTCCTCCCTGTATTTCTCCAAAACTCTCATCTCCCAAAGTCTAATCTGACTATCACAGGACCTCTTAGTGACCGCAAGGGCTGGCTCGGGACCACAAAAAGATAAGGAGGATCCTTCCCTAGCCAGCCGATCCGCCTCTCATTGCCTCACACACACATACTAACATAACCTTGTAACCCACCCCCCACCCCCACAAATCAACAAGAGTAGTGGTAAGGAAAACATTAAGTTGAAGTCAGCTGTCTACACGGTAGATGAAAAATCCGAAACCGGTCAGGAACAACAAAAACTTGCATGCTACGGAAGGATAAAATCCCAGATGTTATCCAGCATTGTTGGACCCATCTACATATTTAATTAGAAAGAAGAAAATTAACACCATTTTACTACAGTTTTTTTTTATAATTACTCTATTGTTTATAAAGTTAATTAATATTCAAAGTGAATAGAGGAATCGGGCCTCTATTCAAGACACTTCTGTATGCAAGATGTCAGCGAAACTTGTACGTGGACAAAGGAAGGTAGAAAATCTTCAGGCAGATATTTGGCTATGGGACGGGATAACGAATGGAGAATGATTTTACAATTAGGAGCTGAGGAACCAATAAGGAGAACAGGATCTGATAGGAGTAGGTAAGAGTGGGTAGTTGAAAGGAGGTTGAGTTCTCCTAGAGAAAATATAAGAAGGAAAAATTTCCAAGTGGTTTGTTAAATGGCCACCCATGAAGGGTGTTAGAAATATACCTGCCCCGCATTACGATGGAATGGATGTGGCTCCAGGCTATTATCAATGAGCAGTTGGAGGCGGATGATTTTGAAGCAAATGGAGTGGTAGGGACTTGTTGAGAGACCAGTGTTGGGCGATGTTCGAATAAATTTGTTTTAATAATTATTCTTATAAATTTTTATTAATTATTCTATAGACATAGGGGAAACGTTTATGAAATATTCATTATTCATCATTCAAGAAACATTGCTATTCATCACTTTTAAGAATTAATAATTTTGGAGCAACACAGGCCACAATAGACTACACTATGCAAAATATGCAGTAACAATCTGCGTTGAAAGAATTGTTCAAACGATTTTTGTTTTTTTTTTAAATATTTAATTTGAATTGATTATAGTTGAATAAAAAAAAAATATATTAGAGGGTTCAGGAAAAGCTATGACGTTAAGCTCAGTAACAGCCCTTTGCAATGTACGGTACGTGGCCCATCATTAGCGACAACAGGGTGTGCTGTGACAATTCCAGGTTAGAAGCTGAGAGAGGTTTGACATTAAAATAAAATAAAGGCGTGTGGGAGTGTTATACTTTAAAGCTTTAATTAGATATTAAATTATATTCTATGCAAATTGGATTTTGCTGCTCATAAAAACATCATGGTGTGAAAATCATTTTTTAAAAATCTGGTGTGAATCACCCACACAACTTACTCATACTGCAGTTTATCGAATTGACAGTTGACAAATTTTATAATTGGCAATACCAAATTTAATGAAATTCTGCGATGTTTTTTTTATTGAGAAAATCGAGTTAAAACTGAAAAAATTATTCAGTAAAAATGCCCTTCCGGTTTACTTTTTCTTGCAACTCGGAATTTGGGTAGTCTATTTATTTCTAATTAATTTTATTTAGATGCAGAAAATTGTTGGAGCCATTTTTGAGAAAATTTTCAAAAAAAAAATATTTCATTCAGTAAAGTGGTACTTCCGGTTGAAGAATATTGACAGACAACTTCCTGTTAAGACTATCAAGTTTGAACTTTCGTGATATTTTATTTTTTGCTGTCCACATAATACATACACACACACACACACACACACACACACACACAGACCATTATCTATAAATCACTTTTTTTGATATGATATTTTAACCGTCGTAGCATGCATGTTCCTTTTTTACCTGACCGGTTTTGGATGTTCATCTATCTTCAGAGCAAACTCACCAAGTTTGTGTAGAGAGTTTTCACTTCAACGCAATGTTTCTGTTACATTCACACTTGTTTGGTTTGTTGGTTGTATATATGTGCGGAAGGTATTAAGGTTATGTTACTATTTGTATGTTTAAATTATAGATTATACATTAGAAAATTATGTATAATAAATAGCATATATATACAACCAACAAAACCAACACAAGTGACGACTAAAATACCAGATGTTATCCAGCATGGCGGATTCATCCACATATTCAAAACACTTTTTCTGACTCAGGTGACCTCAAAACTAGTATTTCCGGTGAAAACTGGACAACAAAAATTTGACACAATTAATAGAATGAGAAAGAGAAAGCAATTTTCGAAAACGTTATCTGAACTTTGTATTCTATCAATACATTTAAATACATATCACTTTTATTTGCAATATATTCCTAAGAAAAGTGTTTTTTTTGGGGGGGAGTTTCTGAGGGAACAATAGCGTTTCTACCACCTACGTAATATCAATAAACATTAGATGCACTGCTAGAATTCCAAATGGTTTTGATGGCGGTATGGGAGGTTATGCTTTCTTCTAAAGTGCCATTTTTGTATAATTAGACAATCCATCCTATTGCCTATATAATATTAATATGAATTATGTCCGCAATGGGTATCTGTTGCATGCAGTTACTTGGAGAGTAGCGACTACAAGGGTCACCACAGCTCAGTACTGTTATGCACTTCATCAGAACAGTATACTATACAATTAAACTACATACACTCTACTCTTTACAGACAAGGACAAACACAGTATACAAACTAGGGTTTCCGTCTTTAGTTAATTGACCTGATCCAAGGGAAAAGGAAGGGATTAGCTCAGTGGTAGCGCGCTGGACTAGAGGTCCTGGGTTCGAATCCAGCATGCTACCCTTAGATTTTTCTCTTCCTATGAACCTCTACAACTTACTGTCCGGTGTGGGCAGTGTTGTCTGTAGCTAGAGAACACTGCTTGGAGGCCGGCAGTGCACTGAGAAGGTCCCCGCGGGGGGCAGTATAGATCTTTTAGGTCGCAGTGCAATAATCCCCTACCACAATCTACAATATGAATTAAATGTATTGCCAAAAATCAAAGTTGAAGACCATCAATTGGACCGGAAGTTCCACTCTACTGAACAGTTTTTTCTCGTTAAAGATACTGAGTTTGTGGTTATACTAACTATGCATGTAATAGACCTATCATTTTTTATTGAAACCATTTTTTTTTTTTTTTTTTTTTTTTTTAAGATTTGTCAATTTAAACAATGCCAATTACAGTAAGAGAAAGTTATATGAGGGTTTCGAAGATTTTTGCCACTGAGAAATCAGAAACTAGGAAGCACAGTACAAGTTTCACTTTCATTCAAATGAATGATCTTAGCAGCGATCTATTCATGAACATGATCTTCACTTTGCAATGACAAAATATTACCAGATTTCTTATTTCTGTTTTTATAAATATAAATTCAAGAAAGAATTATAACCGAATGGTAGATAGGATATATACAAGGATAACACTCTAAATTCAGGTAGAGACTCTCAGGTTCTTTTAATTTGCTATTTTTTATTTTTTAATTAAGGCGCGTCAACATCTACGAGATGTGTAAATTAAGTAATGAGACTGATTTTTTATCTTTTTTTTTATTCAAATAAAATTACAATTCAACATTGTCCCCTTCAAAGTAACTACCTTGGGAAGCCACACAACGCTGAAGACGATTCTTCCATTCGTCATAGCAGTGCTGGAACTCGGATACTGGAATAGACTTCAGTTGGTCGGTTACGGCTGTTTGAATATTCTCCAATGTTCCAAAATGACGTCCCTTGAGGTGATTTTTCAATTTGGGGAACAAAAAAAAGTCACATGGACTCAAGTCGGGTGAATAAGGAGGCTGAGGAGCCACAGGAATGTTATTACTGGCCAAATACTCATTAATAGAAATCGCGGTGTGACACGGAGCATTGTCGTGATGCAACACCCACTTGTTTTTGATGTTTGGTCTCACACGCATGACTCTTTTTCGAAGTCTCTCAAGAACTTCTCGGTAAAAATGTTGGTTTACCATTTCGCATTGAGGCACAAATTCTTTGTGAACGATTCCTTGGCTATCAATAAAGCAAATCAGCGTGCATTTGATTTTCGACTTGCTCATTCTTGCTTTTTTTGGCCTTGGAGAGGTCGTATGGTCCTCGTATGGTCATTTGCGCCCTGGAACCTTCTCACTGCACTGCTGGCCTCCGGACAGTGTTCTCTGATTACAGACAACACTGTTCATCACCGGACAGTGAGCTGTAGAGGCTCTTGGGATGAGAAAATCTAAAGGCAGCACAGCTAGACTCGAACCCGGGTCCCCTGCGTGGAAGTCCAGTATGCTAACCATACTGGACTAGCTACTGGACAGTAGCTATTCCCTCCCCCTCATTTGCATATTGTACTAATTTCACAGATTTTTATTATGTTAAACGTTACCAACTATAACCATCTTAATAACTTCATTGCACTGCAAAAGTCGAAGCTGGTATTAAATAATATTCTGTTCACTTTAATAGGATAATAAATTCTATTCCAAATACAGCTTACTACGTACCGAAAGATGAGATACACCTTATAAAAAGGATTATAGCTGGAATTTAAAACTCTCAGCTAAAAGCACATGATTTTTCCATCCTTCCAGAATGCCCCCCCCCCACCGCCACCACCACCTCCGATGCAACATAACTATATCAGCGCTAATAAAATAATGAATGTCTCCATTAAATCTCCTATCTCTATCAACAGCGAAATCCATTACAATCATCTCCTAAAATATTCCCGGTTTGGAACTATCTTTTCTTGAACAAATTATATAAAAAATTGTTAATAAATAATCATTAGAATTATATTTATGTAATAGACAAACTAATTTCTCCCATACTTTGTATTTTTACTAATCGCTTAATTGTCTATATACCATAAGTATCCCAAGGATATACGTAGCACTTTCCTGAACCAGAGTCAATACACACCAATAAAACCTACAATGGTAATTCAGCTAATGTCCATAGATAATCGCAAAATCAATTTTTACAAAAAAAAAAAAATTACATCTATCTACATATATATAAAAATTCAGCATTCGTATGTTTGTGGCCGCAAAACTCGAAAAGTAGCCAATGGATTGACTTGAAATTTTTACACAACGTTACATTTCTATATAAGAGTGTTTATATATACTTTTTACTCCGAAGTTCTCACGGAAACGGGAAGTTCTCCGAGCGTTTCGTGAGTTTGGCAGAAATAGACAGACGCAGACGCGTTGCTATCGTGGCGCCTCTCTGCCGAAGATATTCTGCACAGAATACCTCAAGAAACGCAATCATGGCAGGGGATTTCACAGAAGAAATATACAATGAAGCGCTAATCTTCATTGAGTATCTTTATCTTGCAATGTATGGCAAGTTGTTGGCACTATTGAGAGAGTAACAGTACCGAATAGGTCGATCAATGCAACATTCGAGAGAGAACTGATCAGAGAACAATCATACATCAGAAATGACTTACAACTATTCGTCCAAGAAAATACACTGAAACTCCTTCAAGAACAAAAGATAGCATTTGATACCATCATACAAGCTATGACCTGGAACTGCTGCAAAAACGTTCTTAATTTCCTTAATCCTGGCTAAAATCCGTTCAAATGGCCCCATATTGCATTGACATTTACTTCTTCAGGTAATGCTGGCTACGTTGATGGAAGGAGGTAGAACAGCGTGCATTCAGCTCTTAAAAACATTCTTTCGGTTAAAAACATTTTTTTCTTTCTTTCCTTTCAGTTCACAGCAACGCAAAGTAGGGTATTAAATTAAATGATGTGTTTTCTTGCTGAATCTATGTTAACTACCATACTTCTATTTACTTCCCTAATAATTAAAATCAAACTGAGACACAGCTAAGCGTGGCCGGGTTTAGCTAGTTTCATACAAAAGTAATTGGTTTATAAATATCCTGTTAGTATACAATTAGATCTAAAAAAAAAAAGTAAAACAAAAAAAAGTTCGAGTTAATAAAAAAATAAAAAAAAAACGAAATTTTGTCCGTTAAAGACGTACTGTTCGATTAATCAATTTTTCTCTTCCAACTTTTTTCTAGCAACGCATTTAACATTTTTTTAATATTTCAAACAGATAGTAGATAATATACATTACAACTAAGTAAAATTTTAATTTTAGAGAAAAAGATAATACTAAAAAAAATTCAAAATAAAAAATAAAAAAAATTCAGTAAAGTTGAACTTCCGGTTGATGGATTTTAATCCGAAACCTTCCTGTTGAGATTCCATGGAAATGAAATATTAAGTTTGAACTTTTCTGCGATTTTTTTTTTGTTTTTTGTTTTTGAAATATTTTGGTCACACACAAACACACATACAAACTACTAGCTAAAAACGTATTTTTTTTTTTATCAGGTGTCTTCAAAATATATTATATTTCCGGTGAAAACTTGTAAATTTTAAAAATCTAATCGCAATATTTCTTCTTTTACGTTCAAAAGGGGGAGGGGGAAATAATTCTGGATAGAAAATGTTGTGAAACTAACATTATCCTAATTATCTTTCAACCCTTATAGAGAAAGTGAAAGTAAAAGTGCAGCGCAATGGCCGGAAAAGCTATTTAAAAGCATACCGATCAGAATACAGGTAATATAGGGGCGGGTGTTGGTGTAGTGGTTCTGAGCGTGGACTTGTAAGTGGGAGGACCCCAGTTCGAGTCCAGCGTACAACTGCTAAATTTTATATTTGTTTAAAAAACGTTAATAGTAAAGTAGGTGCTTCCGCCCCCGTCCACGACACCTAATTTGGTAGTTGGACGTTAAGCCCGCCTGAAAAAATAAGCATTACTTTACTTTACTTTACAGGTAATATAAAATATTTAAAAAAAAAAAAAACCTGGTATGAAATAGTCACACAACTTTCTCTTACTAGGGGGAAGGGAATAGCTAAGTGGTTAGCGTACTGGACTTCCACGCGGAGGACCCGGGTTCGAGTCCAGCTGTGCTCCACTAGATTTTTTTTCTTCTTAGTAACCCCTACCAGCTCACTTTCCAGTAATAGACAATGTTGTCTGTAGCGAGAGAACACAGTCCGGAGGCCGGCAGTGCACTGAGAAGTGACCATAGATGTTGACGCGTAAAAACCTTTCTCCTTACTCCAGTCCTCAAAATTGTAATTGACAAATTTTATAGTTACTATACCCAAATTTATTGAAATTCGTCGCTGAAAATCACAAAAAAACTGAAAAAAAACTATTCAGTAAAAGCGCACTTCCGGTTTAAATAATTTTCTTGAAACTTGGAATTTTGGCTATCTATTTATTTCTAATTAATTTTGTTTAGATGGTAAAATTGTAAAATCAATTAAGATAGCCCTTTAGAGGCAAACATACCCCTACCACCCCCCCAAAAAAAAACCCTTAAATGAAATTCACCCGGAGAAATGTTTCAAATAAAAAGTTGTAGCTAGCTCATTTTATGTGTAATTCACATAATTAGTTTAAAGAAAATCAATTGGGGCCGTTTTAAAGAAAACAGCAGAAAACTGAAAAATACTTTTCTAAAAAGAAAAAAAAAACGCACTTCCGGTCATCTGATTTTCTTCAAACTTGAAATTTCAACAATATATATTTTAAATTCTACTTAATATTGATTTAGATGATTAGAATTGTGTAAAAAAACTGATATAGCATTTTAAAGGAAAAACCCTAACCCCACTTTTCTCCCAAAAAATGTGCCCTTAAATGAATTTTCTCGGAGAAATGTTACAAATAAAAAGTTGTATCTCTTTGTATGTGTGTAGTTGATTTATTAAATTTCAAGAAAATCGTTTGGGCAATTTTTGAGAAAATTGCAAAACAGTTAAAAAAAAAAAGCACTCAGTAAAGTGGTACTTCCGGTTGAGGAATTTCGACATATAACGTACTGACGGATCCCATGGTGATACCACCTAAACAGAATGAATATCAAGTTTAAACTTTCTACGATTTTTCCTTTTTTTTTTGAGCTAATCTGTTCACATACGTACATATATTATAAATATAAGCAGAAACCATTTTTTTTAAAAAACACTTTTTTTTGGACTCAAGGAACCTAAAAACGTGAAATCTGGTATAAAACTCGATATAGAAAATTTGACACGATTACAATACTTCCTCTTACTACGAATAAGAGGAAGTAATATACTCGTATATATCTGTAAGAGGAAGTAATAGGTTTTAGAGGAAGTTCATTATTTTCAATATCTTCTAAGCAAGTAAATTATGTTTTTATGAAATTAGTTTTTTTTTTATGTTTATACGTACATGAACCGGCGGCTAACTCCAATAAAACGTAAATAAAATAATATGAAATTCGAATTAGTTATTTTCATTTTGGTAATTATTTAAATAATTATTAGAATTATTACTTCATTGAATTATTTCTTCTTTTTTTTCTCAATTTATTACTGATTTTGTTTAAACTTGATTTAGTTGTTGCAAAAATAATTCGTTTTTTTTTTTTGTTGTTGTTTTTTTTGCTCCAACTTTTATAATGAAATTATTTCTTGGAGAAAATACGTCCATTTTTTTTTTTTTTTGTGTGGGGGGAGCAAAGCGTCAGAGAAAAATTGTAATGATAAGGTTTAATTTATTGTTTTGTTTTTAACAATTGCATAATTTTTGAATTTTGAGAATTTGCAGTGAAGAAAAGATCTATGATTGTTTTATCATTATTTGTCCAAAATAAAAATGGGTACTCCTTATTTATAAAACATTATGTGGAAAAAATATATCAAAATTCTTCTTAGAGAAAATAAATATTTTTTTTTTCTCCAATAAATAAGTCTTAGAAAATAAATTTACCAATAATAATATAAATCAAATATTTTAATAAGAATTAATTGTTAAAATAATTAAAAAAAAAAAAAAAATGAAACAATATTTACTCCTAAAAAGACGTAAGTTCTACTAACCTGAGCCACACAGTTGCGTTGAAATCTGGCGTCTCACTGACTCAGTAAGGGGTATACCCTAATATTAACCAATCCAGAGCGCATGCTTTACCATATTTTTAACCATCCCTTGCTTTTTTTTTTTTCTTTTTTTTTTTGGATATTATGAATTTCATAATTGGTTAAAACAACTTGTAAAACAAAAAAGAGACGTGTTTAATTTATTATATCATTTATTTTATAATCTCTCACTTTCATTAATATAATATTTTAATCTGTGCTTAATGATTGTAGAAGTTTTACTGAATGAAAAATACTTTCTTAATAAACAGATGATTCTTTATAAATGATATAAAGATAATTCTGAAAATAATATTGGAAATTGTTGAAAAAAAAAAAAAAAATGAATGAATCGTATTTGAAATTAATGAAAAGTGAGATTAATGAAGCACTCTCACACCAATTTCCCTTAATGTAACTTACTATATTACAATTTTAATTCATACATTTTCTTCTAAATTTGTAATTGTTAAGTATTTATTTTTTTCATTCTGTGAGGAAACTCATAAAAATACTTTCTCTTACCGTAGTTTACACAGTTGTTATGATAAATAACCAACCTTCCTTCAAGGGTCAAGTCAAATCTTTCTACAATTCTCTATCGTCCCAGTCATCTGGTAAAAGGCCCCCTTGTAGCCATTTCTTTCTTCTCTATCTCCTCTTCCCAAAAAAATATGCTGGTCTACCTCTTTTCCTTCTTCTGGGCGGAAGGAACCCATTGCCGGACTTGCTCTAGCCACTTACTAGGGGGCATACGATGCACATGCCCATATCCCCCTTTAGCTTTTTCTTCATTATTCTCTTGGCCCGTTAGTCTCCAATACACCCATTTTTTTTCTAATAGTGTCTTTGCTCACATTATCAACTAATCTTTTACGAGTGCATTACATCTCTAGAAATTCATTTCGACCATTCACAAAGCTTAAAAGGAAGACTTTTTTTTTACGGAGGAAATGTCTACGCACAAAGTGTGAGACTTACACTCACTAAAAAAACCTTTTTCCCTCACAGGCACTTGTCCACCTCGGAATTGCTTATGGTACTATCTCAGAATGGTGCTTTGTAACGCCACCGAGGCCTGCGTCCGGCCTAGCTGGACCACGTCCTCGGGAGTTCGAGGTGCTTATTCATTTCAAGAGTCTTCTCAAAGTCCCAACTGGGCGGGCGAGCATAGACCTCACCACTGTCTCCGGAGAGATTCTCCCGATTTCGGCTTCCAGTCTCTGCCGTTCCCGCTCCCATCTGCTACATCTAAAGAAGGTATGGCACGTATCATCTCTCTCTCTGAATCTCCGTAGTTGCACGGTGTCCCACTTTACCCACCTCCACAGAGACCTGGCAAAAAAGTCATGCCTTGTTGGGTGAGAAGTAGTTGAACTCGCCGTGCCGCCTATTTATCCATTCCGACAGACAGGGATGACCCTCGCGGTCCACCTACCGTGGTGCTCATTCTCCCAACGCTTCTGCCACCTTCGCGGCGTGGTCCGTCTGGCCTTCAGCCTGGCATCTGCTTCGACCGGCTCTCCCTTCCTCTTCCAAACTCTAGTCTCTCTCTCTGGCATGTAGGTCAATCGAGATCACCCCTGCCATCACGCGCTACCCCTGCGCTAGCTATCCTAAGCGGCCGCTCCTCTGTACTGCGGCCAAACGCCTACGGTGTCTCGCCCCTCTAAGGGCGTTAGCCCAAATCTTACATCCATAGGGGAGGATGGCGTCTGCGACGGACATGAGGAGCCGGCCCCTGCTAGAAGACGTGCTGTAAACCATAGAGGATTCACAATAGTCCTCTTAGTGTGTCGTGATGAAATGGTCTCATGCACCTCTTTGTTAATGTAATCTAATCTAAAAGTGTCAAATATTTATGTGTGTGTATATATTGGGACGATTATAATGGGATCCGAATCCGTTAAAGATTCATAGGATCCGAAAAGCCAAGACATTAAATGAATCAAACTTGAGTTACCCCCCCTCTTGCCAATGCCAGACTAGGGAGGGAGAATTCGTTTTATATAATATATAGAGCTATAAAAGAAGAGTTCACCACAGTTTTTACAACAGTACAAACAGTCAACAACCAGCAACTAATCTCCTTGCCTACTAATTCTCAGCCAGTCTGTCTCTCTCTCACCTTTTATTATTCTCTCGCTACCTAACTTGTATTTAACTGTAAAGAAGTCCTTGCAGTTTGTGTGTTCCATTTATTATACAGTGTTCAGCATATCATCTGATTTATTTCTAAACTCATTCCTCTATAATTCATTCTCTCTAATACTTTCTTTTTACATCATCCATTATACGATGTATAAAGAATATCGTTGGTCCCGATAAGAGAAAATCGCGAAAAACTGAAAAAAAAAAAACTCAGTAAAGTCTACTTCCGGTTGATTGATTTTGCCCGGAAGTCCTACTGTCAGTTGCGTATCGTGTCAGAAACATTTTTTTTCATACTCAGAGGACCTCTGATGTATATCCGGTGAAAACTTAATTTCGTAACTTTGGAACTGATTAAAGAGGACATAACCATTCGTGCTTTCAGACAGACAGTGACCAAAAAAAAAAATCTGTTATGAAACACTCACACAACTTTCTCTTACTCCAGTTCTCAAAATTATAATTGACAAATTTTATAGTTTGTGTACCAAATTTAATGAAATTCGTCGAAAACTGAATTCAGTAAAAGCGCACTTCCGGTTTACTAATTTCTTTGAAACTCGGAATTTTTGCCCATTTATTTCTAATTAATTTTCTTTGGATGATAGAATTGTATAAACAACTATGATAACAACTTTAGAGAAAAACATAACCCCACCCCACCCCTAAAAGTGCTCTTAAATGAATTTTCCCAGAGAAAAGTTTTAAATAAAAGTTGTAGATCTTTATATGTTTAATTTATATTATAAGTTTCTAGAAAATCGTCGGAACCATTTTTGAGAAAATTGCGAAAAATTGAAAAAAAAAAAATCATTTAGTAAAGGTGGTAAAGTAAACGCACATCCGGTTGTCCGATTTTTTTTTTTTCACACTCGGAATTTCAACGACATATCCAATTCTAATTAATATTATTCAGATGACAAGAACTGTCTAATAAATTGAAATAACACTTTAGATGAAAACCTAACCCCACACCTCCCACAAAAGGGCCCTTAAATGGTTTTCCCGGAGAAATGTTTCAAATAAAAGTTGTACCTCTTTGTATGTGTGGTTGATATTCCAAGTTTAAAGAAAATCGTCGGAGCCATTTTTGAGAAAATTGCAAAAAAGTAAAAAAGTCCAACTGGTAAAGTGGTACTTTCGGTTGAGGAATATTGACAGATAACGTACTGTCAGATCCCATGGTGATACTTAAACGGAATATCAAGTTTCAACTTTCTACGATTATTCGTTATTGAGCTATGCTGTTCACATACATACATACACACACACACACACACACACACACACACATATACAAACACCATTTGCTAAAAACCACTTTTTTAGACTCAGGGGACCTCAAAACGGATATTTCCGGTGAAAACACGATATCGAAAATTTGACAGATTACAAATACTTCCTCTTACTAGGAATAAGATAAAAGTAAAAAATAATAAAATAACCTAAATAAAATTAAAACAAAACTAAATACAAAGTTTTCATTTTATTTAATAATTGAAAAATTCAAGACGTGACCTATATTTACCAGCAGAGATATAAAACTAATTCAATTTAACCCAATTTTTTCCCCCACATTTAATTATTCTATAAATTCGGATTTGTCTAATCTTTTTTTTTCTTCGAAACTTCTCATTCTGGGGCATACATATTCTCAATCGGGGATATTGCAACGAAATGAAATGCATCCTTTGAGCATGGAACATAAATACAGTTCTTACAAAAATGCCCAGCACTGAAATTTAAATCCAAAATTTGACCCCTCATTTTAATTATATTCCTCATGAACATTAAGCTATTGTTGTTTTTGATATATATAAAGATTATTACCTTAAATCAAATTTTAGTTTTGTATAAATATTATTGTACTGTTCAAATTTTCATAAATAAAACTTGTTTAAATTCTCTTTTTTTTTTTTTTACAAACGCTAATAACTTATCAACAATTAATTGGATCTAGCACAATGGATTTTTTTACTTTCTCTTACCCACTGTAAGAGGAAGTTTTGCGATCTTGACGAATTTCCTCCGGAAATACACGTTTTCAGGTCCTTTGAGTCCAAAAAATGTGGTTTTTAGAAAATGTTCTGTTTATGTGTTGTTGTTTGTTTTAGATAACCTTTATTCAGCATGCTTCACATAAATATTACATGCTATGCGATACAAAATGTACTATAAACATGTCAAAATATTCCATACAGACAATATAAAACAAACAAAAAATTATGTACCAATCAAAATGATCCAAATATATATGAAATATAATAAACAAAATGGACATAGAATTACTAAATCAATGATAAAGAAAGAAAAAAAAAAAATTGTTAGAGTATTAATTTGTCAAAATTTAATACATTAATTTACTTCATACAATAGTCAACAGATTCTTGTTTCATTAAATCTTCATTTGGCTGGTGGAATACTAGAGGTTACCAGAGATGCAATGAATGCCGGTCACATTCTTTAAAAAACCCACATTCAAACAAGATATGGTGGTCCCCAGTCTGTTCACAGACACAATTACATGGGCAGTTTGGCAGTATTTACGCTGTTGAATCACGCTAAGCTAAACGTGGTTGCTCTCCCATGTCCAGAAAGAACTTGAGTGATTTTTATAATTTTATTACAATCCTTGTATCAAATTTTGGCATTGATGGTGTGGAAAAAAATTCTTCTTATAGGCACCCATTAAAGAGCATATTAGTTTCCCAGCTCTGCAAACAGGATTTTCTTAAACATTTTTTAAGGTAGCTACTAGGTACAGTTGAGTAGGCTAGCGGAAGTTCCATGTCCTGTGAGGCTTGTTTAGCTAGCATAGTGTTCGTTCATTTCCTTCCTGGCTGACATGCGCCTTTAACCTGGAAGAAAGACAATTTAAAGTAGCGCCGATGAAGCTCTATCTCTCTCACTCTCTCTCTCTCTCTGTGCAGCATAGTTCAAAAACGAAAAATCGCAAGAAGTTCAAACTTGATATTCCGTTTAGGTATCAACATGGGATCTGACAGTACGTTATCTGTCAATATTCCTCAACCGGAAATGCCACTTTACTAAATTTTTTTTTTTTTTTACTTTTTTTCACTTTTTTAGATTTTCTCAAAAAACAGCTCAAACAATTTTATTTAAACCACGTATATTAGCTATACATTACAAAAGCCACAACTTTTATTTGAAACACATTCCCCGCTAAAATTCATTTAATGGAGTTTTTGGAGGAGAGGCGGGGTAATGTTTTCCTCCAAAGTGCTATTTTATTACATAATTGTACTTCATCTAAATAATATTGTAACGTTTTTCCCTCTAAACTAGCTACTACAACTAGTTTTAAGTGGGTTCATATAGATAAAATACTCTAAACTTGAATAAAGAAAACACCAATTTATTGTCATACACAAAAATAAATTACAAAATACAACACTTAATAATAATTACTTCACAGTTTAAACCACAAAAGTTCACTTTGTTCACTTTTTACACACTTTTCACAAACTAGTGACTTCGTTTGTAACTGGAAAATTCTCTCAACTCTCTGCGGTCCCAGTATTTATACCGGTGGAGAATCTTCTAGATCTTCCTTGATTCTTCTAGAGAAAACTAGAGCGCCGCCAGCGCTTCCTGCGGCCTGGCGTTCTTAGGAGAACCTGAGGTACCTGTCTTCTCTTCTAGATGGCACCACCGCTGCGTTACAATATTAATTAGAATGAAATATATTGTCAAAATTCTGAGTTTGAAGAAAATCAATGCCCGTTCTGGAATTTTGAATAGCTGATCAATGTTTAAATCTGTACTTAAGAATAGTTAGTTGATTTGTATCGTGAATAATCACTTTCTTCTTTCGGGAAAGAGAAAATGTGAGTTTTGATTAAATCAACATCCTGTTTTGTGTATTTCATCTTGTGACGATGAGACTGAAGATTCGTTCCTTAGAGGTTTTGATAAGTGACGTTTCATCTCTTCTTTTTCTTTATCAAAGTGTTAACACGATTGTCAGAGAGCCCTAAAATATGTTTAAACGACCAACCGCATTCTTGAACATGATTTACGAGGAGTGGTAAAGTATGTTGACTGACTCTGTCTTCCTAAAGTGTGGGAGATTCGGGATCGTCACAGGCGGCCGTCTTTTTTTTTTTATTGGCACAAGCTATATTAGCCCAACAAGAA
>JAAEAF010012795.1:0-14134 GCA_011037195.1 Triatoma infestans
ATTTGACACGATTACAATACTTCTTCCTCTTACTAGGAGTGAGAGAAAGTAAAAAAGAAATATATACGGGTTGTGACAAAAAAATTCTATATCATGTTATTGGTAAAATAACGGAGATAACATTAATATGCATATCTATTAAGTGGCACGTACCTTCCATGTTGACAATCACTCTCTGGTAGTAGTGAGCCAATACATTTCGAGTCCCATCTCAAACATTGGAGTATAACAAGGAATTAAAAGACCCACTCTCTTTTTGTTTTGAAGTGTACGGGACAACGAGGTATATGTAAAGTAGGTTCTAACTTATTACTAATAATTATTATTACCGTTATACAGCGTTCTACTTTTTTATATAAACATTTAATTTGATGCAATATATTAAATTTATTTAATTTTTCCTGTCTCTTATTGCTGAAAGGTGAAATATTTGGAACGTGTCAAATCTCTGAAATGGAGTTTTGTTGGAAAAATAACTCGTTCTTAAAGTCTCCCCTTGATATTAAGATTTCTTTTCGCTGAATTGTAGTTTAGCTCTTTATCGAAATTTAAAAGAGAAGTATTAATGCTACTAATAGAAATGTTAATTTCTTTATTTTTTTTAATGTTGGAAACCTCTTTATTTAAAGTATCAATGTTTCCAGCTATAAAGTCCAGTCTGTCTAACAATAAATTAAAAGTTATAATTACATACGTGATCCCCTCCTCCATTTACCTGTTGACTGAGTGGGGCAATACTATTACTAGGCATGTCTGATCACAAAACTCACTTTTATTAAATTCAAAAGTCATTATTTTAATTTATGACTCTACCGCACAAAATTTTATAATTTTCTTACCTTATTTGTGTCCTGTAGTTAATAATTAAAATCAATACACAATTTAATTAAAGAGAAAACTCTATTTACTTAGGAAAAAATGGAAAAAAAAAACAAAAAACAGCTAGTTATAACTCTATAAGTGCACGCACGAGACTTAATTTATAATTCTGTGAACTGCACTTCAGAGTATTTGTTACACAGCAGATTTGTGGTAATGTTAGAAGGTGTTGTGGTGGTTTCAAATTTTTGAAATTGCATTTTTATCAAATTACTTGTCTCCATGTCTGGTCTGTTAGAAAAAAATATTTTTTAGCTTCGGTGTGTAACTGAGTGCATCTTTGTTTGAACTAAAATATTTCCATACCGGAAATACAGCAAGTTTAAACTTATTTAGGTCACTCAGGTTCCACCTTTTTGGTTCCGACTAAGAATGTTTCGACCAAAATTAGTCAACACGAAGTGATCTTTTCACAGAATAGTTTTTCAGTTGTGAGGGGTGCAATATAATCCCAGGGGAGCAGTGAAAATAATCCAGAGTTGTATTGTTTGACGAAACAATAGAGTGGGAACTGCCTAAGTGGACAGTACTTGGGCTAGAGGGCCACTGTGGCCAACTAGCTAGGCAGTCGTGCGAGAAACATTGTAGCGGCATGTATTGGACTGGTATGGCTGCTGTTTGCCGGTGAGTAGTTCTGGTTCGGTCTAATAAAGTTAGTAAAAATTTGTCCATCGATTATGTTGGTCAATTCAGCGGCTGCAGGGCAATTTAGTTAAACTGTTGTACTTCATGTTTTAATAGAGAATGTATTAAAATTATTTGCATGCATTTCAGCTTTTAGGGCTAACTGAATATAACTTTTTCTCGGAAACTAAGATAGCTAGAAAAAAAACTAAAAAATACGTGTCCCCGTAGTTATTTTGTTAGAAATCCAAATTTAATTTGCAAATTTGTTTTGGTGCTTCGAGAAGCGAGGTACAGGCACCCAACTTCATTTTTTTCAAATGGGCATGTATTTCTTTGATCGTAAGGTACAATTGGCAGGAAAGCATGTGTATGCATCCCTAATGGTGGAGGCCAGTTCGAGCAAGATCTGTATTATGAGAGTAAAATTTTATATAAATAGTACTTTTCTTCTTATTCAATCAAAGCAAACCGTTATAATATCATTTTGAAATTTCTTATAGGAATCATGTTTTCATTCATAACTTGTAAAATATCGCTCAATAAAAAAACGGTTCAAGTAAATTTTTCTTACAAAAAATAGAGGAATCTATTTCTTAAATAAAAAACACACCTCCCCATTTGAAAAAATGAAGTTGGTGCCTGTATCTCGCTTCTCGAAGTACCAAAACAAATTTGCAAATTAAATTCGGATTTCTAACAAAAAAACTACGGGGACACATATTTTTTAGTTTTTTTTCTAGCTATCTTAGTTTCCGAGAAAAAGTCGTTATCCATATACCTTGGGACACCCTGTATATATAATGTATATAAGTATTATTTTTTAATAAACTAATTAAATACGAGAAGCTAAACTGTCGGCTCCATATTTCCTTGGCTAACCTAACAAATAGGTGTCAGGTGGTGGTGTGTTGCAATAACACACACACACCGAACCCTAACAATTAGCGTGTGGAGGGAGGCGTGTACGTATTTGTAGCGGGCTAATAGATGAATCATTCCTCTGCCCTAGGCACATAGCAGGTACTTGAATGTGAGTAGATGTAGTCCAACAGTGAGGCCTCCATCAAATCTTAATACTAGAAATCTAACGTCATGATTCACCACAACTGCTATATACCTAATGTTTTCGGTCAAATATTTTAAATAAAAGTGATTGGTTGCATTCCATGTTTAGAGAAAATCGCGTAAAACTGAGAAAATCATTCAGAAAAGTCGCACTTGCGAAATCTTCGGTTGGATTGTAGGGTGGTACGTAAATAGAATATCAAGTTTTCAGCGTCCTGCGATATATTTATTATGAAATTCTTTGCCACACACTCACATCCCCGTGTAGGTCCCGGAGTAGAATAGGTCTACGGTGTACCCTGCCTGCCGTAGGAGGCGACTAAAAGGGAGACCCTGCACTGGACAAGTCGTATCTTCTAATAAGATATGTATGAATCCTTGTGTGGAAAGTAAAATCTAGTTGCGTCACTCTTACTTCAACAACTAGAGACATTTTGGCGTAGGTTGTGGCGAAGCCATCGCCCACACTGCAGGGTGCAATCAGCCTCTGGCTCTCCAGGTTGGGGATTCCCTCCTCCAGCCCATCCTGATCCTTTCCCCTTGCAGGGTTGCCTGCAAGTTACCTGGGTTACTGAAACCCCAGTGCTTGAGGCAATGGACAGGGATCAATAGATGGACTTAGATCCATCGGGCGTGCGATCAGTCACGATAGCTCGTTAGAGTTGAAATACTGAACTACGGGCGCAACCTACTTTCCAAGCCAATTGCTTGCAATTGAGGTAGGATTCGTAGTGGCCGTGGTTTAACCAGTAACTCCAATGACCGAGGTCATGAGTTGAGCGGGTGGAGACTCGCAATATAAAATTAACCCCGGAGCCAGCCCGCTGCTGGAAGCGCATTTGCTGGGTGAGCGCGGTTCACCAGAGCCTGCTAGAGAGCCTTCTCTAGCTTCTGGTAGTGGAGTGTGACCATGTTGTGGGATCACTGTGCGTGCTGGTTGAGCGTATCTCAACCTGCCCTTAAATGGGTCAAGCGGGGCACTTCTGCTATGGTCGGGCATTGCACTAAAAGTCCCTTCCATGGTGATGACATCCCCTTCTTGTTAAACGATCCCGTTGCTTGTAACGGGGGTCCGGTAAGCCCGAATGGGTAGGTACGGTCTAGAAAGATCCCCCGAAGTACCAGGAGGAAAAGGGGTATACGGGAAGAATGTCACACACTCACAAACATACAGACAAGACAAACCATTCGCTCAAACATGTAATTCCGATGAAAATTCAATGTCGGAAAGCCACCATCGCAATGCTTCCTATTACAGCAATAAGAGAAAGTAAAAAGAAGTAGTGTATAAAGTTAACAGTGCCAAAAGTAGGGGAACTACCTGGTTTAAAGGAGACGGGTAAGCAAACACCTGGAGCGGACATAAATCGGGTGAATTCCAGCCGTGCTTGCTATTTGTGGTAGCTTGTTTGCACAGTATTAAACAGAGGACTTCGTTTTATGCGACGAGACATGCGACGAACGAGGAACACGACAAGCTGATAGTAATGAAGTGGCCAACAGTCTCAAACAAACCATGTCTCTAAATTTTGAACCTTATTTACAGCCATTATTTTATTTTATATTTATTTTTTCATTACTTTTAAAATTACAATTTCTCCCAACGTTTTGACACTATACATTCTTTCACACTATACATTTCTAATTAAAAATTAAATAATTATACAATAAACTTTATAATTTGTACTATTTATTATAACTATTTATAGTTATAATTATTATTATATAGTAGTTTTTATAACTATTTATATTTATAGTTACTATTATATAGTTGATTTATAAACTATTATAGTTATTATAACTATTTATTTATTATAACTATATATTATTACTATTTATTATAACTAATATTATATAAATAAGCAACATATCATATCTATAATGGAGTTGATGAGGAGAGAAATTGGGATAGATTAATTAGAAGAAATACGAAGACACTGTTATAATATTGCTATAAGCTTACACAAATTGCACTGGACTTGTAATGATTTTATTAGAATAAAAGGTGGGAGTAGAGATATGACACGATGCGATGTATATGATTGAGGTAACGGCAAGAGAGAGAACACAAGTCCGGCCGAGAGAAAGCAGACTCTCTCTGGTATTCTCTCACTTACACTTAAGCAGGCTAGAGTGGGGAACCTGTATATATAAGCCAGCGAGAGAGTACCAGAGAGAGTCTGTTTTCTCTCGGTCGGCTTGATGTTTTTCTCTCCTCTTTGCCATTCATATCGACATATTAACAGTGGTTGGGTAAATATGAATTTTTGGGCAAAAAAATTCTGTATAACAGTCGTACAAATTATAAAAGTTTATGGTATATTATTTAATTTTTCGTATGTTTTAAAGAAATAAAGAAAGAATCCCTAGACAATGACACGCGTAGTGTCGAAACGTTAGGAGAAATTGTAATTTAAAAAAATAATGAAAAAAATAAATATAAAATAAAATAATGGCTGTAAATAAGGTTCAAAATTCATTATCATAGTAAAAATTAAAATTAACTCTTAGTTACAAAAGTTCTGCACATTTCAGAGTATTTCAATAAAATTTAAGTTAACACTTAAATAAAATATATTTGGACTTCCCTGCTATTTTTCAATTTTGAATTATGCTGACCCAAAGATACACAACCACCATCATTATTCAGACCATTTGCTATAAACTTTTATTTTGTATTTCGTAACCATGAATGAATATTCGGTGTAAAACTCAATTTCGAAAAGTTGACACTTTATCTTGCCGCTGTAAGAGATAGTAAAAGTTATGTCCAGCTAATATTAATTAATATTACAGCCCTAGTCCCACAGAAAGTAAGATTTGAACTATTAATGAATATTGGGGGATATTTTTTTAACAGCAGCATGGATTAGGAAAAATACGTACACAAGTGACCGTGTGACCGACCAAAGCATATTCTGTAAATAATATTGGATCGATGACCTTAAATATAAAGAAGATATCCCGTCTTTATCCTTTAGCGCTTACGTATCTTTAAAAAAAAAAACAATTTAAACAAAAAAAAAAATGTGGTGTGAAAAACACACACTCAACTTTTTCTTACTGTAATTTAAATAGTTAGCATTGATTAATAATATCCTTTAAACTTGGAATTTTTACTCAATTTAACTGACTTCAATATTACATATAGCTAAATATGTAGATATAATAAATATAGCTAGAAGAAGCTAAACAAAAAACGACAAAAGGCCCAAAAAACTGCTTACTTGGAAAAATATATTCTACAAAAGTGGTAAGGTCTGTACGTGTGTGTAATTAGTAGACCAAGTTCAAAAAAAAACACTTTCGTATCATTGTCCAGAATATTGTAAAAATCTGAAGAAGAAAAAAAATCTGGTGTGAAACACTCACACAACTTTCTCTTACTCCAATTCTCAAAATTATAATTGACAAATGTTAGTGTATCAAATTTAATGAAATTCGTCGAAAACTGAAAAAAAAAAAAACTGTTCAGTAAAAGCGCACTTCCGGTTCCAGTAAGAGAAATAATATATCCACTTCAATATCTTCTGGTAAGAGACATAATGTAAGAGACGGCACTAAGAGAAATAACATATCCACTTCCATATCCTCTGGTAAGAAATGGCAGTAAGAGAAATAATATATCCACTTCAATATCTTCTGGTTAGAGAAATAATGTAAGAGACGGCACTAAGAGAAATAACATATCCACTTCCATATCCTCTGGTAAGAGATGGCAGTAAGAGAAATAATATATCCACTTCAATATCTTCTGGTAAGAGACATAATGTAAGAGACGGCACTAAGAGAAATAATATATCCACATCCATATCCTCTGCTAATAGACATAATGTAAGAGACGGCACTAAGAGAAATAATATATCCACTGGTAAGAGATGGCAGTAAGAGAAATAATATATCCACTTCAATATCTTCTGGTAAGAGACATAATGTAAGACACGGCACTAAGAGAAATAATATATCCACTTCAATATCTTCTGGTAAGAGACATAATGTAAGAGACGGCAGTAAGCGAAATAATATATGCGCATCCATATCCACTGGTAAGAGACATAATATAAAAGACGGCAATAAGAGAAATAAAAATAAATAAAAAAAATTCATGATGTAGGAGCCTTTAAATACACGTGTTTAGTTGAAAACTAAATTTAGAAAATTTAAAAACCTTCGCTTACTTTCTGCTACCGCATAAAGAGGCGGCCTTAATTAATAATTCATATCTGCATATTTGTCTTTTCTTTTCCTTTTTTTTTTTTCTTTTTTTTTTTTTTCAGTTAATTTTATACAATGTGATACGCAGTAATAGAGAAAAAGATTTAAATCCCGATTAAATAAACGACACCTTTTTATTGATCCGATATTGCTATGTATAAACTCAGTCGAGCTATTTCTAACCATATATATATATATGCGGGCATTTCAATCAAGATGTCCTTGCCAATAATTTCCTTAATTATGCGAATTTTTCGTACAGGTTTTTTTTACTTCCTCTCACCTAGAGGCGCTCATAGTCAAATTTTCGGAATTGGACTTTCACTAGAAATGTAATTTTTGTTGAATTCTCCTATAAGTTTTGAGGTGCCCTGAATATGATATGATTATGTTTAAATTTCGAACACCAACTACATACCATTTTTTTTTTCAGGGGAATTGATTGTTTAGTGTTTTCTGTGGGAGCACTAACGTAAGCACTAAAAGATATAGTACAATGTGTGGTTCTACTACCTATATCTATCTATTAGAAGTATTGCCAAATTCTGAATTAGAAGAAACATCAAATAACGTGCGGCTTTACAAAATTGGGTTTTGTGTTTTTGGGGAATTTTCACAGAAACCGTTATTACTACGAATTTTCATTAAACTTGGAATTTTAACTACAGAGACGTATCTCTTTTATTAAAAAACATTTTTGTAGAACTATTGATTTTTACAGGGGTTTCTGGCAAATAGGTTTAAATTTAAACTGCTGCTACAAGATTTGTCGGTTGAGGAGACAGAGAGAGTGTTGCCACACAATTATAACAAAATTTAAAGGATTTTTGACTAAGGGTTCACAATAGTGGGTTATTTATAAAAGTGATATACCGTTAAAAATTTTGAAGATAATCCATTAAAGAGTATGTTGAAAATAGGTGTTCAGGTTCGGTCATAAAAAAAAAAAAAAAACCTCTTCTTAAACTTTTACCACCGTTTCGGCAAATTTATTGCCTTCTTCAGAGTAAAAATTTCTTGTTATAAATTTCTGTGAGGTTGATGGTATATAACAAGTTAAACTATAGTTTTTTCAACATTGAATACAATGGTCGTAACGAACACCAAAACATTAAAGAGAGAATGTCTTATACAGTTTTTCTCGAAAACGGATCTAGAGATTGTTCTTAAACTGGGCATATTTGTTGTATTACTAGTGGGGTAGGGAACTGTACCTGGAGCAGGATTTGGTGGATTGGATAAGAAGAGGGAGGTTTAAATGAGTAGGACACATTGTGAGAATGGAGGAATCTAGAAAATTGAGAATTGGCACCCGAGAAGGGCAAGCAAGTGAAATGTTATTGGTGTGATGTGTTGTAGTGCAGTGGTAGCTTGTGGCGTGAGCGGTTTTGTAAAGGGGCTTGTGTTCGTAAGTTTTAAGAGAGAGAAGTAATAAGAATAATTAAGTAAACACTGGTAGATTAAATTAAATATATTCTTTAAAGATATTTAAATGCTATTCAATAACACAGCAATATGCTTAATAAGTATACTGGAACTAGTTGGAATAAACTCTTATGTTATAACTTATAACTTGGCACAGTCCTGAAATGTTTTGGTGAAATGTCTAGCTCAGTGAAGGAAGGTCTTCTAATTGTTCTTTGAAATCTTCCCCTGTGAGAAGAAGGGGTAGACAATATGCTAACAAGGTTCATGAACTCTAAAAGACAGTAGTGGTCTTCTATCTGGGTTATCTTTTTTGCTAACAAGCTCGCATTTTTCTCAATTTTCTTCAATTAAAATAGATATAATTTCTTGCATCCATCACACAAGAAAGGAAGACCGAGACAAAGATGGCTAGATTGATGCCGAAGAGGATATTAGAAGCCCCTGGGCGTAACAAGATGAAGACGAGTCGCTTTGGTGGGAGAGTGTGGTCGAGGAGTACAAAGCCCTTCGGAAAATTTAAACTCACACCACTTTCTCTAACTGCAGTTTACAAATTTTAAAAGACAAATGTTCTTCGAACTTAGAATTTATTAAATGTTTAGTTATCTATTGTGGTGGTGCCTAAATTAAACACATTTCATTTTTAGGACATTAAATGTAGCTAAAATGTGTAGCTGAACACGTGGCGGCCCCAACTCTATCCATCGTAGAAATATCAGATGATTTTTCTTTGTTGGCCGTTAGTTGTAAGATGAAAACAAGAATTTGTTGGCTTATCGACCAATTCAAGGTAAAAAACAAAAACAAAAAAAGTAATTTTGTAATTGTTTTTTAATAATTAACAAGTTCGACGTTTCGACAAACTTTGTTTGCCTTCTTCAGGAACAATACAAAAATAAAGAGAAAAATTATAACACAAACACAAACAAAAAACAAAATTCATCCTGGCTGTGCATTACGTACACCCTTTCATTACAGACTTAGCAGATCCCACAGTAATCACAACTATGTATTTTGTTTTTTGTTTGTGTTTTGTGTTATAATTTTTCTCTTTATTTTGTATTGTTCCTGAAGAAGGCAAACAAAGTTTGTCGAAACGTCGAACTTGTTAATTATTAAAAAACAATTACAAAATTACTTTTTTTGTTTTTTTTGTTTTTTACCTTGAATTGGTCGATAAGCCAACAAATTCTTGTTTTCATCATCGTAGAAATACTGATTGCGCAATTTAGATGTAAATATCTAACTCCGCAGGCCCCACAAATCATCTGAAATCAATTTTTTACAGAAAACTTCTATAAATAAAAGTGATAGTTTATAGTTTTATGCTGTTAGCATCCAGTTTAAAGAAAAACTGATTGTTGTAGCCGTTTTTGCCGACAGTCTAAAAAAAGTCAGTAATCAATTCTGTTAAGTGGCAATTTCAGTTAGCCGACTTCAATTCTTCAAATTTGAAATGCTAAGAATATATCTAATTAGCTGTACATTATGAACTTTATAATCATAACAACAAAGCTCTTCTTACAAAGTATTATCAAATGGGTTCAGCTAGCAAACTAGCTGCTAAATTCTTCTTTTATAACAACATTGTTGAGCTAACATTAATACCTCTCAATGCTCTAATCAAGATATCTGTGTGTGTAGAGATCCTTTATGAATGATTTAGGCTTTTTCATTTAACCACTCTTGTACATAGACTGTACAACATATGTTTAAGATAAGCTGTATTAACAAATATATACATGATTATATACAACAAGAATAAGTATATAAAAGTTGCTTTAGTCTATTTTGTCTCTAGTGAATGGAAGGATGGTAGATGGCTTTTTTGGTACCACAGTGGATTGCGATGAAACTAGTGAATGTGTCACACAGTGTAATATGTAATCTTTGGGAGAATTAATAAATATAAATTGTATCAAAGTGTATCCTTGATAAATATTTTATGATTGTAAAGTAGGGAATTTTTCCAATGTACATATTTATAAAGTTGGATTTTTTTGAAGGTTGAAAGGCACAAAAGAAACAGTTAGTTGAGTCAGAGTTACCTGGCCTATCCTTATCATTACATTTATTTAGGACAAAGGGAATTTCCCTCTTCTCACATTCTCCGGGGTGGAGGTAGAATATATAAGGTGGACCCTTTTAGTGAAGGAGGTCAGTTAAAAATTTGTACTATAAGAAGAGTGAAGTTTGTCATTAGAAAAAGCCATGTACAGTAGTGAGTGGTGCAAGTGCCCCAAGAAATCCAACCTTCTTCAAGTCAGTAAATATGTAAAATATGTAGGTTTATAAAAAACAATTTCTCCTAAATGACAAGACACTACTTAATATGTTGTTATATCACAATATTGTATTTATTTATTTTTGACATATATTGTTTATTTTAATTAGATATTTTAGGATTTATATATTTAGTTGTTTTTTTATCCTCTCTAACTTCTGTATAAACACAGACCTCACGAGATTCTTTTAGAGAAGATTTAAATTATAAATTATATAAATAGGAGTAAGAGAAAGTAAAATTTTCTCCATACAGCTATAAGAAGTGAAAAAAAATAAATAAATAAAGCTAGAATAAAGATAAATAATTACACCAAGTTTGAACATGATGAGTCGATAAAGAGGTGTGTTACTTGCCTAGAGATAACAGCAGTGTAGCCTCATTATTTCGTGGCCACACAAGGGCATACTACCGGCTCCTTCAGACAACGAGTATCACTCAAAAGCAACACTTTTATTTAAGCGAAAATGTGATACATAAATAGAACAGATTTTTAATTTTTTTTTTTTTTTTAATTATTACCATGGAATCTATGTATGTATTAAAAAATTATTAACTAAAACAAAAATATATTGATTTGTAATTAATGTGCTATAAAAGTGGGAAAAATACTATTATAAAATTTGTTAAATTTTTTTTGGAATTACTTGTCACCAGAAATATTGTTTCTATTCAAAATACTGTTTTGAGGTCCGCTGAGTGTGTGTATGAAATACAAAATATCTCGAACTTAATATTCCATTAAAGCCAACCGTCCTTTCCGTCAGAAAGGTTCTGGTAAAGTTTTTATTTTATACTTTATTGAATATTTTTATAATTTTTTACTTACCCTTACTCATAGAACTTCCTAGTAAGAGTAAGTAAAAATTGATTTTAAACGATTGTATTATGTAAGTGTGTATGTGTGTCTATATGTGTGCGTATGTGTGTGGTTTGAACAAAACATCGCCAAAAAATATTTTGTGAACACAATATCTTAAAAAAACGCTGAGATTGCGTTAGGATCCATCATCGCATCTAACTGGAAAAGTTTCTGGCAAAATTCTTCGACCGGAAATGTAACTATATACGGAATTTTTTACTTTCTCTTACTCCTCCTAGTAAGAAGAGGAAGTTATTGTAATCGTGTCAAATTTTCACGATATCGAGTTTGCACCGGAAATATCCGTTTTGAGGTCCCCTGAGTCCAAAAAAAGTGGTTTTTAGCAAATGGTCTGTGTGTATGTATGTGAACAGCATAGCTCAAAACCGAAAAATCGTAGAAAGTTCAAACTTGATATTCCGTTTAGTTATCACTATCGGATCCAACAGTGGGTCATCTGTCAAAATTCCTCAACCGGAAGTACTACTTTACTAGTTAGTTTTTTTTTACTTTTGTGCAATTTTCCTCAAAAACGGCTCCGAAGATTTTCATCAAACTTGGTATATTAACTACGTATACAAAGAGCTACAACTTTTATTTGAAACATTTCTCTGGAAAAATTCTTTTAAGGACACTTCTGAGGGAAGTGGTGGAATTAGATATTCATCTAAAGTGCTATATCAGTTTATTAGACAATTCTATCATCTAAATAATGTTAATTAAAATTGAATATGTTGTTGAAATTCTGAGTTTGAAAAAAAAATCGGATAACCGGAAGTGCGTTTGTTTTAAGACTTTACTAAATGATTTTTTTTTTTCCACTTTTTCGCGATTTTCTCAAAAATGGCTTCGACGATTTTCTTGAAACTTTCTTATAATAAACTAAACATACAAAGATCTATAAGTTTTATTTAAAACATTTCTCTGGGAAAATTCATTTAAGGGTAATTTTAGTGGAGGGATGGGGTTGGTTATAGCTTCCTCTAAAGTGATATCATAGTTGATTATATAATTCTATCATCCAAACAAAATTAATTAGAAATAAATAGATGGCCAAAGTTCCAAGTTTTAAGAAAATTAGTAAGCCGGAAGTGCGCATTTACTGAAAAGTTTTGTTAATTTTCGACGAATTTCGTTATATTTGGTACACAAACTATAATAAAATTTGTCAAATATAATTTTGAGAACAGGAGTAAGAGAAAGTTGTGTGAGTGTTTCACACCAGATTTTTTTTTTGTCTTATTTATAGTTTTCCCAAAATTACATTTGTGATATAAAACATTTTATCTTTTTTTTTTTGCAAGATGAGTTTATACAACCAGGAATACATGTTTTGAGGTGCCATGAAAATTGTTCTGTGCGTATGTATGTATGTGTGTGTGTGTGTGTGTGTGTGTGTGTGTGTGTGTGGCTTATCAGTATGTGAGAAAAGTAAAGTACCATTCTAATATGTTTGTGGTATACATTATTAAATGCTGCAAATGAATTATGAGTTGAATTACCGAATGAATTGCCCGCAAGGAGTATCTGTTGCTTGCATTTACTTGGGGAAGTAGCGACCCCACGGGTTACTATAGCTCAGTACTCCATGCACTTCGTTAGAATAGTATACAATACACTCTACACTTTACAGACAAGGACAAACACAGTACACAAACTAGGGTCTCCGTCCCTAGTTAATTGGGCAAATGTCAAGGCGTGGTAGCACGCTGGACTAGCAACGCAGATGTTTCGGGTTCGAATCCAGCATGCTACCCTTAGATTTTTTGTCTTCCTAAGAGCCTCTTCAACTCACTTGTACGGTGATGAGCAGTGTTGTCTGTAGCTAGAGAGAACATTGCTTGGAGGCCGGCTATGCATTGGAGAAGGCTCCGGGGGAGGAGCAAAATAGATCTTCAGGTCGCAGTGCGATAATCCCGTACAACAATGTCTACCAAATGAATGAATGAATTCATTCGTTTCGTTTGATTATAAAGTCAAATTAAATTGCTGCCTTGAAAAAATGGGGTAGAAAATGTGACTGCTGGAATTGGCTAAATGTTTTAATCGAAACGAGCATGTTACCCTTAGATTTTTGTCTTCCTAGGAACTTCTTCAACTCACTTGTACGGTGATGAGCAGTGTTGTCTGTAGCTAGAGAGAACACTGCTTGGGGAGGCCGGCTGTGCATTGGAGAAGGCTCCGGGGGAGGGGCACAATAGATCTTCAAGTCGCAGTGCGATAATCCCGTACAACAATGTCTACCAAATGAATGAATTCATTCGTTTCGTTTCATTTGATTATGAAGTCAAATTAAATTGCTGCCTTGAAAAAATGGAGTAGAAAATGTGACTGCTGGAATTGGCTAAGTGTTTTAATGGAAAGGTAGTGTAATGGGATGGTGTTGTGTGTATATTTGTAGTAGCACGAGCGGTATTGTATAATAAAGGGCTTGTATGTTTGATATAGAAGTATAAAGAATAATTAAGAAGTCACCACTGTTTATAAATAATTATATTCTATTAAAATAATAACTACAACTTATTTGATATTATAAACTTATTTAATATATTGTGAAACGGGCACTGATACTAAGAGAGCGATTCCTGAAGTGTTCTGTTTGAAGGCTGAAGTGAGACTGTCTTAAGGAATGCTTTCTAACAAAGCAGTTGGCCAAGTCGCATTGTATTAAATTTTGTGCCTTTGTTTCCTTACTAGCAATGACCCCAATTTACAGTACCTGACTCTAAATACACTCTTTTTGAAGGTAAATTCACAGTTTAATATATTAACAA
>JAAEAF010012798.1:0-19491 GCA_011037195.1 Triatoma infestans
AATTATAGTGGAAATATTTGTTCATTGCTGTTTTAGAAAAAAAAATATTTTTTTTTTTAATTTTTTTTTTAAATCAAGAAACATTAAAAGTGGAGTTCCCGTGAATACTTAATTACGCAAATTTGAAACGACAGCAATAATACTTGCTGCTTACAGTAGTAAGAGAAAGTAATATAGATATCTCAATAGAAATTAATTAATAAAAAAAATTTGGGTGAGAAATAGTCACAAGACTTTCTATTAATCCAATTTATATAATTTAAAATGAGAAAATAAAAAAAAAAAAATTAAAATAAAATGACTTTTATAGGAAAGCATAATCTCCCCGCCCCCCAAAGTTTCTTTAAATGAACTTTCTCTGAACTAAGTTTCAAACAGAAGTTAGAGGTCTCTGTGTATTCCTAGATAGTATACCATTTAAAAAATTAAAAAACTTTTTCTCAGAGGGTGAAATTGTTCGCATACGAGATTGTTCGCATCGTAGATAGCCTATTTGTACTGGGCTGCGTGATGTAGAATCAAGCCGAAATCTTTTTTTTTCTGAAGTGTTATCATAGTTGATTATACAATTCTACCATCTAAACAAAATTAATGAGAAATAAAATAGATGGCCAAAATTTCGAGTTTTTAAAGAAAATTTGTAAACCGGAAGTGCGTTTTTATTGAACAGTTTTTTTTTTTCTGTTTTTGCAATTTTCTCTCTATTAAAAAACACCGACAAATGTGATGATTAAATTTGGTACATAAACTATAAAATTTATCAATTATAATATTGAAAACTGGAATAAGAGAAAGTTGTGTGAGTGTTTCATCTAAGATTTTTTTTATTTTTTTTAGGTTTTCCCCACAATGAGGATTTCCTCACCAAACTAACCATCCTTATATCCCCGCAAGTACATCATGATCAATCAAAATTTTTGTATGTTTTTCCTCCATACATCTTTCTGCAGAGCTTCTTCAGGTACTAGACCATATCCTGTCATGTCCTCTTCTACTATCTATCTCCATCTTAATTTTGGTCTGCCTTTTTTCCTCTTTTTTCGTGGGGACTGATTCCATCATCTCTTTGGGGATCCTTGGCTCATTCATTCTGAGGGTATGGCTGAACTATTCCAGCCTCCTTTCCGTTATTCTCTGGAGGATGTCCTTCTTTACATCCATGCCTTACTTATTTTTGTGTTTCTGACCACATTTTTATTTTTTTTTTTCATAGTATTGCATAACTAAGTTCATAGTACTAAACATAAGTTTAGAAAAGGAAGAAATTAGGGATATTTTGAAGAAAGGGAAGAACGGTAATTCACCAGCACCAGGTCCTGGAGGAATATGTGTGGAGCTCCTAAAATATGGCGGAGAAGGAGTCGTCGATATGCTTGTAAAACTTTTTAATGGAATCCTGAAAGGAGATAATATACCCAACTTCCAATACATAAAAAAGAAGATAGACAAGTTTCTAAGAATTACAGGGGGTGTATGTGTAATTAATACGTTGATGAAAGTATACGGAAGTGTCATCAAAACCTGTGTAGAAAAAGAATATAAGACACAAGAGGAACAGTGCGGGTTAAAGGCAGGCCATTTCTTGTATCGACCATATTCATTCTTCCTGAAAAAAATCCTAGAGAAATGTGATGCCAAAGATAAAGACATTGGCCTTGTCTTCATTGATTTGGAAAAGGCTTACGACAGTGTGCCCTGCACAAAGCTTTGGGAAGCACTGGAGATTGCCTGGAGTAAGACCAATAATAAACATCCTCCAAAGAATGTATTACGTTAATCATATCCAGGTGAAAGTGGGAAAAAGTTTATCGGAAGTATTTTCAACAACAAAAGGTCTTCTTCAGGTTTACTGCCTCTCCCCTACTTTATTCAAAATCTTTGTGGACGTGGTACTTAGGAAATGGTCTCGGCAGCTGTTGCCCGATGGGGTTAAAATTAAGTGATAAAAACTATATACACAATCCGTTTTTCGCAGATGACCCAGGTTATTATCAATGAAGACACCGAAGACGCCACATTTATGTGTTCAAAGGTTAGCCAGCGAATGCAAAAATTGAGGCCTGAAGATAAATTATATGAAAAGCGGGTCCATGACCAAGAATACAGAAGAATCACTAAAAATCGAGGGCAAGTTAATTAGATCTGTTCGGGAATTTAAGTACTTGGTTTCTATCCTACAAATAGATGGAGGATCAGAAAATGAAGTGCCAAAGAGGATAGTAGAAGGGCGCAGGGCCATTGGGTTACTAAATCCGTTATTACAACCATTTCCGTCCATAATATCGAATGTTAAAAAGTTAACTTTACTATTCGATAGTTGAAAGTGTAATGCTCTACGGTACTGAAATATGGACTCCTAGATGCCAAGAGAAAAAAAAAAAACTGCTCGCCACGGAAATGCATTTGTGGAGAAATTCTGCCCGAAAATCAAGAGACTAAAGAGGGTCAGAAACACAAAAATAAGAAAGGCATGGATGTAAAGAAGGACATCCTCCAGAGAATAACGGAAAGGAGGCTGGAATGGTACAGCCATATCCTCAGAATGAATAAGCCAAGGATCCCGAAACAGATGACCGGAATGGTCCCCGGGAAAAAGGAGGAAAAGTGGCAGACCAAAATTAAGATGGAGAAAGATAGTAGAAGAGGACATGGCGGGATATGGTCCCGAAGAAGCTCTGCAGAGAGATGTATGGAGGGGAAAAATAAAATATTTTGATTGATATCATGATGTACTTGGGGGGGGGGAATATAAGGATGGTTAGTTTGGTGAGGAAATCCTCATTGTGGGGAAAACCTAGAAAAAATTAAAAAAACTGAATCAACGTTGTTTTGATACCTCATTCTGTGAACTGAACCCTGAATTCTCACATACAAAACCCAAGGTTGCGGGGTTTGCTAAGGCACTTGCATAGACCCATAAGAAAAAAAATAAATAAATAAAAAATCCTGTCAATTTGATTTGGAACTTTTTTGGGGGAAAATTAATTTTTGGGAGTTCTAGGGAGAGCTGAGATCCTAGACTTACCTCCATTAATCCCACTTTGAGCAATTTGTTATTTTATCACTTAGTAGGAGAAGAGACCACCAAATTGGCAAAAATTGCAATTTTTGAGGAAAATTCGTCTGTTAGAACCAAAATTCCAATAAGAGAAAGTTTTATGAATATAAATATTTGTTCTTTATTTATAGGAAATATTGTAATGTTCTAAAAAAATAATAAAGTAGTTAAAAACACTTTTATCTAAATAAGATAAATAGCAAGTTTGAGGTCCCCTGAGTCCAAAAAAGTGGTTTTTAGCAAATGGTCTGTGTGTGTGTGTGTGTGTGTGTATGTATGTATGTATGTATAGTATATGTGAACAGCATAGATCAAAAACGAAAAACCCTAGAAAGTTGAAACTTGATGTTCCGTTTAAATATCCCCATGGGATCTGACAGTAAATTATCTGACGAAATTCCTCATCCGGAAGTACCACTTTAGTAGTTGGGTTTTTTTACTTTTTTGCGATTATTTCAAAAATGATTTTCTTTAAACTCGTTACATCAACTACACATAACAAAGAGCTACAACTTTCACTTAAAACATTTCTCCGGAAAAATTCTTGTAAGGGTATTTATGGTTGAGGGATGGGATTACGATTTCCTCTAAAGTGCTATTTCAGTTTGTCAGACAATTCCCCCGTCATCTAAATAATGTTAATTAGAATTGAATATGTTGTTGAAATTCCATGTTTGAAAAAATCGGATAACCGGAAGTGCGTTTTACTTTAACCACTTTACTAAATGATTTTTCCACTTTTTCGCGATATTCTCAAAAATGGCTCAGACGATTTTCTTGGAATTTCCTATATAAACTAAACATAGAAAGCTCTACAACTTTTATTTAGAACGTTTCTCTGGGAAAATTCATGTAAGAGCACTTTTGGGAGAGAGGTGGGGTTATGTTTTTTTTCTAAAGTGCTATCATAGTTGATTATACAATTCTATCATCCAAAGAAAATTTATTAGAAATAAAATGGCTAAAATTCCGAGTTTGAAGGAAATCAGTAAACCGGAAGTGAGCCTTAGTGAACAGTTTTTTTTTTCAGTTTTCGACAAATTTCATATTTAATTTGGTATACAAACTATTAATTTTGTCAATTATAATTTTGAGAACTGGAATAAGAGAAAGTTGTGTGAGTATGTCACACCAGATTTTTTTTTTTTTCGATAACGACACCAGTTGGTTTCTTTTTAAGTTCATTACACTAACTGGTCATTTGAAGATTAGTTTGAAACTAATAATAAGATTAATTTGAAACAGATATCGCTTTTGTTTGAAACTTTCTTTCATAAGAAAAGTAATTATGGTTTGTGAAGAAGGTCAGAATGGCCCATTCTATCCTTTAAATTATCTTTCCTTAATTGTAACTTCCGCCAACTGTAGAATATTAAAGACTACTTGATATTTAGTGAACATTCGAAGTTTGTGAGAAAATTTGTAATATAACTAAGAAATGCAATAAGAGAGAAAGTTATAGTGAGTGTTTCACACCAGATTTTTTTTTTTACTTTCTCTTTTACTCCTAGTAAGAGAAAGTATTACGATCGTGACAAAAATTCGGGAATTGAGTTTTTACTGGAAACAGATGTTTTGAGTACGAAAAAAAACTTTTTATCGTATGTATGAATGTATGCTGTGGTTGGTTCCGCAGAGTTGGAAACATCAGTGATATTTTCCATGATAGTGTAATGGAAGAACGAAATGGAAAAATAATAGTTTTGGAAAATAGTTTAGTAAAATAATTGTGAAAATTAGCTAGTTCAAATAGTGTATTTTAGTGACGGGGATAAAGCCAGGTACTACAATCTATGTCAATGCAAACCAAGAGACAAAGGGCAAGAAACAGTTAGGGTAAAACAATAAAACTCCCTCCAGACATACCAGCATTATTTGAAAAGATTTGGAACGAACGATTAGAAGGCATTCCTTCAAGACAGTCTGCATTCTGCTTTCAAACGAGAAAGTCTGTGCTAGACATTCAAACCAGAACATACCAGGACTGTGCCAGTTATAAGTTAAAACATAAGAGTTTATTCCAAGTAATTTCAGTAAATTAATCAACATATTGCCTATGTTATTGAATAGCATTAAATATCCTTAAAGAATATAATTTAATCTAACCAGCGTTTTCTTAATTATTCTTATTACTTCTCTCTCTTAAAACTTAAAAAACACAAGCCCCTTTACAAAACCGCTCACGCCACAAACAACACACCATTACCAACAACATTTCGATAGCCTTTTTTTTTTTTGAGGTCATCGACCGGTTTCGGGCGTTCGCGTATCATCAGGATGTTTTTGTCAAACAGTGTAATAATATAGACTAGCAAATACAGTTGATACTCTCTCAAACTAAATTTAAAAAAAAGAAAAGCTGAGCTAACAATAAATACGACAGGGTGCATGTCACTACTTTGCACATTCGCATATATTTAGTGCTAGAGTGAAATTACAATCAGTAATTCATAAATAAACGCAGATAAAAAACCAGTCAATGAGATAAATATCACAGTCGCAGATGAACAGATGATAAAAACATCCTGTTGATGGGTGAACGCCCGAAACCGAAATGAAGCAGTCTATCATGGAAAATATCTCTGTATGAATGTATTGTTGGTGTGTTTGTACGTGTGAACAAAATCTCTCAAATATGCTCGGAATTTGATATATTCCATTTAGGTACACTACCATCGCATCTGACATAAATGTTTCGGGCAAAATCCATCAACCGGAAATATGTCTTTACTGAATGGTTTATTTTTTTTTTTGCGCGCAATTTTCTTATAATTATAACTTTTGAAACATTTTCCGGTGAAAATCGGTTTTTAGGACATCTGAGGGTACACTAGCGTCATGCTATCCTCTAACAGCCAATTTAGTAAAATGAATGATTTTTGCCAATTATATAATATTATTACACATTAGAAACAATAGAATTCCAAACCTAAAGAAATTCAATTAACCGGAAGTACGACTTAACTGAGTTTTTCTCGAAAACATTTATAACGATTTTTTCTTTAAACTTGAAATGCTTCCGGCAATGATATTGTAACGCAGCCACTGGTACCATCTAGGAGAGAAAGCAGGTACGTCAAGTTCTCCTAGTGGCCGCTAGGAAGCGCTGGTGGCGTGCTCTAGCCCTTTCTAGAACAATCTATAATCTTCTAGACCCTTCTCCACCGGTATAAATAGTGTGACAACAGAGAGTTTACAGAGATTCTTGTTACAAAAGAAGTGTGCATTTGTGAAAAGTGTATGAAAAGTGAACAAAGTGAACTTTTGTTGGTTTAAACTGTGAATTAATTATCATTAAGTGTAATATTTGTAATTTATTGTGTAAAACAATAAATTGGTGTTTGTCTTATTGAAGTTTAGAGTATTTTATCTAAAAGAACTCACTTAGAACTAGATGCAGTAGCTAGTTCAGAGGGAAAAACGTTACAATATAAACATATCACTTTTATTTGAAACATTCCCCCCCCCCTTTTAACGTTGAAATTTAACTGCCTACATGTCTGTGTGACCTAAAGTGCCCATAATGTACACTCAGGTAAATTATGTATAACCTTTTTTTTTGTAATGGCCAGTCCAACTAAACGTCGTAAACATTTTGAAAAATTTTTAATTTAATTATATTAATTGGCGTAAGAGACCGGTGTAATTGTTTCATGAGTGTTGGCATAGTGCTTTTTTTTTCCTTTTTTTTTTTTTGTATAAATTATCATCCTGGTCTCTCTCTTACCATCAGTATTACTGTAGTTCCATGACGTATGTAAATCAGGTAAAGGGTAGGCTGTAGGAGTGACTGCCTCTCAGATTGGAGTCCGTGTAACACGCCTTCAACACTTGACATATTGATATTGATCTTATATTAGCATGAAATTTGAGGTTTCCTATTCAATATGTATTGAATGGAATTACTAAAAATGGAATAAAACTGGATTTCCTTCTTTATCAGCAAAAAATCTCCGCTTTGAATTTAGCACAAATTTAAACTGAAAAAGGGAATATCATTTCTAATTGGCAAATAAGGAGGAAATTTATGGAACGCGTATATAAAAGTGCATAAAAACAGTTTAAGCAAATAAAAAGAAAATAAAAGAACGCTTAAATGAATCTTATTCTGCAAAATAAAAAACCTTCATTTTCTAATACTTTTACCCAACTTTCGGCAAGCATTTCGATTTGTTGACGGAACCACTTCTTTGGTTTTTGGGGCAAAATATTCCTTGGATCCTAATCGCACTGTCTCATTTTCATCACTTCGCTGCCTTATTTCTTCTTCAAAGTGCCACTATTAAGAAAATGTGCCCTACATGGTAAAAGATCGTAATCAGTTGTTACGATTCGCAACATCGAAGTTATGAGACAGTATGAGGAAAAACGCTTAGCTTCTTCAACGCTAGTAATTTTAATTCAGTCAAACGGGAACGGTGGGCGGGAATGTTTTAGAATAGCAGAATTAATATTGCTTTATTTTGATTAATTAAAAGTAGGTAGTTTGCTTTTGTAATGGATTGCCGGCGGCGTGACTTGCTTGCAGCCAAAAATCATATGGCAAACCCTCCCGACTCTGCCGACACTCAAACGCCATGTCACTCAACACGTCACATGAGGCCTGACGCATCTCCCTACAACAGGTTATTTAAATTCTCTAACTAGAAGAGATCAAGATCCGCCTACCACAATCCCTAGGAGATTGGAAGGAGAAGTAGGAGAAGTTTCCCAAAAGCATCTATAAGGGTTTACTATACTCAAACATTTACAACTCAATCTTGTACACACAATCTTCAAGAAAACATCAACAATCTGCCAGTTCAGTCTGCATTTATACACGAGCTTCCACTTTCTATAACAGTACTGTAAAGTCCCAGCAGTAATCTGTTTCTTATGTAATGTGATAACAAGAAGGAGTGATAACAAGAAGGAGTGATAACAAGAAGGAGTGATAACAAGAAGAAAATATATAATTTTTAATTATAAAAATTATAACTACTGGTGCCAGTCAGACGCTAGTATTCAGGTCAAGTGCCGCGGTCAGTGCACGGTCAAAGGGACGCCAAAGACTCACCGCTTTCACAAGGGTCAACAAATCACTCAAAGGACCGACCACCTGGCTACAGTCCTTTGATAACTACCATCACCTATCGCCACACCTGTTCACCGACCTATTCAAGACCTAGGGTCAAACACGGCAATAAACAAACACTCAAGACCGACCACCTGGCTACAGTCCTTTGATAACCGCCAACACCTGTTCAAGACCTAGGATCAACACACGGCAAGAGATGTTTGAGTGTGACCCGTAATTACAAGACTTGTCAATGTGTGGTGATGGCAATATAAGGTCTCTCTACAGGAAGTGGGGAGGACTATTCTTCAGTATTTCATCAGCGTAACATCAAGATTCTACCAGTGACATAATTCATAGATCGGAGCGCGTCCCTATCTAAGTATTTAAACATATATTATTTACCAATCATTATAGTTGGTGCATTCTAGTTACAATTTAAACCATTTTAAATTAATTGTAGTTTATCTTTTCAAACGTTTAAATTATTGTTAAAATATACATATATCTATTTTCGTAAATTCGTAATTCATATTCCGAATAACAACTCTCTAAAAATCTCTAACTAACTCCCAACTATTCATCGCATCACAACACCTCACCAAGACATCTGACACCATTACAACTGGTGGCAGCGGTGGGATCAGAACATCCAATATCTGAACCCATTTTAATGTATCAGTGTACAATCGGTGTATTTTTCTCTTTTATATTTTTCTCTGTCCAACGCCACAAAATAGCTCCAGCAAACTTTTAAGATTTCATGAACTCTAACCACGTGTTCAATATAAAGTTCCGTGTCAACAGTTTTGCCGCAATTTTTTCACACATCGACACGATGTTTGGCTTGGCACTCTCTTTTACAATTCATTAAGATCTGATTTTGGCCTCAAATTTCAGATATCCAGCTTTTCGAGAAGGCGGCTCATCATGGCATCTGAAGCTCCTACTATGGTAAATATTCCTAAACTTACTGATCCTGGGTTTCAATTCCTCATCATAGACAACCGTAGGACGATCTGGACTTAATCTTAAAGGCTGGAAACTTTTAAATCAAAACGCTACCATATTTTGTTGCATCATCCCTCTTCTCCTTCCATTGTACAAATTTCTTCAGCTGCCAACTTTTGCAACAACCTCTCCTTTTTTCCAATAATGTCTCAGAAGACTGAGAAACAGAATTTTTTTTTTCTCTCTGGTATTTGGTTGCAGATTATAATATTATAAAATGGGAGGTAAAGACGTTTTGGACACATATTTGAACAAGTTTGTTTGTATAGTTGTTTTTTCATATTCAAATGAGTGATCCCCATGTGTGCAGTAATAGTAATAATCACGGATACTTTACACGAACAAACACAGATCTTTGGAAAACGTCTTAAAATCTTGAACAAAAAAAAAAGAACTAAAGAGAAATCTGGTGTAAAAAACTCGCACGACATCGTCTTACTGTTATTTACATAGTTTTGATTGGATGTTGTTTGTAATATGGGTTTTACTTGGTTAATTTCATAACTTCTGGCAATCCAAAATCCATCATACCCAGAATTTTGGAAACACATAAAATTCTGATTAATATTATATAGGCGAAACAACCGGATCATATATATTGAAACACCAGGGGTGGGCAGATGTGTCAAACTCACGATCCACGTTGCGTTTTTTTATTGTTGCCCGCAACGCCTTCAAATAAATGCAAAATAATCTGCTACTAATCTAACAATAATAACACTTGTTATGTTTAGAGCGCCTATTGTTTTCTTTTATTACATTGTAGTTTTTTTTTTTGCGCATGGACAGCCGTGGTCATTAGCACCACCCCCAATTATATTTCTTCACCGTTATCTTGTGTGGCCATTCGAGCCGTGGTGAGGGGGTATATATGCTAATCTATGTGGCTTCCACACGCTCAACGCGCTCAACACCTTTCATGGTAAAATTAGTTTGTGTAGTGGAAGAAAGAAATGCAAAAAATAATAGTTTTGAAAAATAGTTTAGTGAATTTTGACAATATTTAAGTGAAGCAGTTTTGGAAAATAAATAGTGAATTTACCTTCAAAAAGAGTGTATTTAGAATCAGGTACTATGATATAAGGTCATTGCAATTAATGAAACAAAGGCACAAGAATCCGTTAGGCCAACTCTTTTGTAAAAGAAAATCCCCCGCTAGAGCATGGCATTCTTGGAACAGTCTGCATTCTGCTTTCAAACAAGAAGAACAGTTTTGTTGTAGACACCAAGGAGAACACATCAGTTTTAAGTTATAACATCGCAAAAAACTGAAAAAAATAAGAAGTCATTTTTCGTTAATGGATTTTGACTGAACATGTTGATACAGTAGTAGTATCTAAATGTAATATCATGTTTTGATTTTGAAATATTTTGTACACACATACTTATTTGCTAAAAAAATTATCTCAAACATGTTTGACATTCAAATCATCTTGCGCCAGTATCGTGTTACCTTTGAGGTTTTATGATATTAATTACTGGTTATATTGATACTTTGAAATATTTGTTTTTACAGAGAATTGCATAACTATTTTTGATTACATTATAATACAATAAATATAAAAATTTAAATTTTAACCAGAATCTTGAATCAGAAAGTGGGTGAATGGCTTTGCCCAGAAGAGCAGAACGGAGCTATTCTGGATACCCGGACTCATGAGTGTGGAAGGACAATGAGACGGAGAATGAGTGGGACTAAGCTGGGATTCCCATTACCATTTTGTAATCCTGAACCTACAATAGCTATCACCTAGGATTTTGCAAAAACGGAATTGGAGAAGCAGTGGAGGGACATCTCAGATGTTTCTCCAGACTAAAAGATTTATAAATGATGTAAGACGAAGTCTCTTCTTTTCCTAAACAGTATACAATGAAAGTCCTGGAAGATGTATTGACTGGACACGCTTGGGTACTCCCAGTGATTTACACAAAATAGGCAGGACGTCTTATCCTATGTGACATAATTGTGACGCTGGAGTCAGTAAAACGGTGTACCGCAATACCTAGCGTCCAGTGTTCTTGTTTCATCAATAGTTTCCGCATTAGGAGGACAACGCGCTTAAGAGAATGCTTGGAGGAATTGTGAAATTAAGGAGATTTATCTTAGAATATTGCAGTCAGAGACCGGTGGAGCAAAAATATGTCTGGAGCTCCACTAAAAAAAAAACTAATTGGACACTATAAAACTGAGTGAAACTATAGCTGTTTTCTCCAAAATCAATGCTATGGTATTGTGATGGATGCAAGAAATTATATCTATTTTAATTGAAGAAAATTATGAGAAAAATGCGAGCTTGTTGGCAAAAGGGTAACCAAGGTAGAAGAAGTAGTTACAGGGAGAATTCATGAACCTTGTTAGCATTGTCTACCCTTCTTCTCACAAGGAAAGATTTGGACGAACAATTAGAAGAGATTCTTGCAGAACAGTCTAAAACAGACATTCAAGCAGAACACTTGTTTTTCGCTCTCTTAGAATCAGTGGCAGTTTAAGTTATAACGTGAGAGTATATTCCAACTAAATTCTGTAAATTAATTAATATTGCTGTGTTATTGAATAGCAGTTAAATATCTTTAAAGAATATATTTAATTTAATCTACCAGTGTTTTCTTAATTATTCTTATTACTTCACACTTAAGCATATATACTTACTAGCCCCTTTTACAAAACCGCTCGTACTACTACAAACATACAACACAACATCATCACAATAACATTTCATTTGCAATTCTGTCTATATCTTTTATGATTTAGTTATGATATATCACGTTTACGGAAAATCGTTTAGTATCGTTTTCAAGAAACATATTGTAAACACTGGAAAATCTACTAGTGATAATTTTGCGGCCGCCTTATTTTGACCAAAACATAATTATCGCATCTTCTACGAAGCATCTAAAAGAAATATCAATGTGAATTTAATTATTGTGAATATAATGTAGCTAAGTTTACACTAACTGCACTGGACTTATAATGAAAATGATAGAATGAATGGTGAGAGTAAAGATATGACTCGATGCGATGTACAGTTGTATGGCTGTATCTGATAGATCCTTTAGATAGATTCCCACTGCCTTATATACACAGGTTCTCCCACTCTAGCCTGCCTAAGTTCAGAGAGTAGTCTCTGATAACCAGAGTGGGCCTCTCTTCCCTCTGCTGTGGTTGCACTTTTTTTTGCGGTACCATTACAGGTGAAAAGGTATCCTCAGCATCATGTACCCTACATATAATACGTACTTTTGTTTGTACATTTTATTTGTATTATTATCATTTAAAGTGAATATCAATGTGCGTAGCATCTAAAAGAAATGTCAGTTAGTGTGAAACTAAGTTTGCTCTGTGCGAGTCTGTGTTGTCACACTGTCTAAAAAACGCATCCTGAAGATGGGCGAACGCCCGAAACCGGTCGATGACCACAAAATGAAGCAGGCTACCACGGAAAATGTCTCTGATGAGAAATATCAAATTTTAGGTTTTTATGGCCGCCTGATTTTTGAGTTATATTGACCGAACAATTATAAACATGTGCTTTTTCAGACCAGACTCAGTGGATCTCAAAATGTGTATTTCTGATGAAAATTTTATTTCTAAAATTTGACATGATCACAATACTTTTTCTCACAGCGGTAAGAGAAAGTAAAAGTGTAAAAAAAAGTAAAGACATCGAGAAAAGTTTTTACACTTTTATTCCAAGGACACTGAACTTTTATATAAAATATTTATAAAATTACACCTCTTTAGGATGTATAATGGGGTTTTTGAGGAGAGAAATTAGGTTTGATTAAATGAACGAGATATGAAGACACTAATATAATGTAGCTAAGTTTACACTAACTGCACTGGACTTATAATGAAAATGATAGAATGAATGGTGAGAGTAAAGATATGACTCGATGCGATGTACAGTTGTATGGTTGTATCTGATAGATTCTTTAGATAGATTCCCACTGGCTTATATATACAGATTCTCCCACTCTAGCCTGCCTAAGTCAGAGAGTAGTCTCTGTTAACCAGAGAGGGCCTCTCTTCTCTCTGCTGTGGTTGCAATTTTTTTTTGCGGTACCATTACAGGTGAAAAGGTATCCTCAGCATCATCTAGAGATATTAACCTTTATTTTTCCCAACATTTATTTTTGTTAAACACAAAAACAGAAAAACTAAAAAAAAAAAAATGCAAAAATTAAAATCTTAAAATCACGTAAATTTTTAAAATCATTGTTTACCTAATTATTTATTTCATTAACTAATATTTTTTTTATTTCGTTATTTTTTTTTATTTCCCTTCTCTCTCTCCATGTGACCTGACTGATAGATCAAACAATAATCTCATAAAAAAAAAAAAAACAGTCCCATATCTTATCAGTTTTAGTCACAGGTTAATTGTAAATGATAAAATACGGTGGTTCAATTAATTCTATAGAGATAAGAAAGTTTTTTATTTTTATTTTTTTTATTGAAACTTTATATTAATAATTAATAATAATAAAAAAAAAACACACCTATGGTTATATAACTTTAAAAATAATTCCGCATTACTTTTTTTTTTTGTGGTTAAATTATATTAATTTAATTTGTATGAACTTAAAATAAATAAAAAAATAATTTTAGTTATAATACTTAAAAATAAAATTGATTTTTTGCCCATTGTTTATAATATTTTACGCATTTTTATGTGTTTTGGTGATGAATGAGTTATTTTATAGAATTATTGTCTAACTGAGGTTGTTATTTGTACTTCGCTACGCCAAATATTTACGTCAGAGATATTTTCCATGATAGCCTGTTTCTTTTTGTGATCATCGATCGATTTCGGGCGTTCGCCCATCATCAGGATGTTTTTTTTGTCAAACAGTATGATAACATAGACTTGCACAGAGCAAATTTAGTTGATACACCGGTTTTAAAAATGTTTATGTTTATGTTAGGACCTTAACTAGGTTAAGAGGGGTGTTGTGATACCTGAGTGGATGGGGGAAAACACATGTTTCGGTCTTTAAAGGGGTATAATATTGTTCCTTTTAAAAATGGAAACATCCAACAAGTGGGGATATGTATCTTAAACTACGTTTTATTTTGAAGGAGATTTACTTGATAATTATTTATTTATTTAAAACAGAGCGAAAGTATATTGTGTCTACCGTGGGTTACTGTGAAATAGTTACTGACAAAACATGATAAAATGCTGAATAAAATACTATTAATACATTGACAAAATTTATCTAAATACTGAAATGTAATTGGTGATGTTATGTTGTAATAGCTTGTGTATTTGTAGTAGTAGTTGTGTAGCACGAGCGGTTTAGTAAGAGGGCTTGTATTTGTAAGTTTTAAGAGAAAGAAGTAATAAGAATATATTAAGAAAACACTGGTAGATTAAATTAAATATATTCTTTAAAGATATTTAAATGCTATCCAATAACACAGCAATATGCTTATTAATTTACTGAATTTAGTTGGAATAAACTCTCACGTTATAACTTAAACTGCCACTAATTCTAAGATAGCGAAAAACAAGTGTTCTGCTTGAATGTGTGTTTTAGACTGTTCTGCAAGAATCTCTTCTAATTGTTCGTCCAAATCTTCCCCTGTGAGAAGAAGGGTAGACCATGCTAACAAGGTTCATGAACTCTCCCTGTAACTGTACTTCTTCTACCTGGGTTACCCTTTTGCCAACAAGCTCACATTTTTCTCGTAATTTTCTTCAATTAAAATAGATATAATTTCTTGCATCCATCACAATACCATAGCATTGATTTTGGAGAATACAGTTATAGTTTCACTCAGTTTTATAGTGTCCAATTAGTTTTTTTGTTTTAGTGGATCTCCAAACATATTTTTGCTCCACCGGTCTCTGACTGCAATATTCTAAGATAAATCTCCTTAATTTCCCAATTCCTCCAAGCATTCTCTTAAGAGTGTTGCCCTCCTAATGCGGAAACTATTGATGAACAAGAACACTGGACACTAGGTATTGTGGTACACCGTTTTACTGACTCCAGCGTCACAATTATGTCACATAGGACTAGACGTCCTGCCTATTTTGTGTAAACGACTGGGAGTACCCAAGCGTGTCCAGGTCAATACATCTTCCAGGACTTTCATTGTATACTGTTCAGGAAAAGAAGAGATTTCGTCTTACATCATTTATAAATCTTTTAGTCTGGAGACACATCTGAGATGTCCCTCCACTGCTTCTCCAATTCCGTTTTTGCAAAATCCTAGGTGATAGCTATTGCAGATTCAGGATTACAAAATGGTAATGGGAATCCCAGCTTAGTCCCACTCATTCTCTGTCTCATTGTCCTTCCATACTCATGAGTCCGGGTATCCAGAATAGCTCCGTTCTGCTCAACTGGGCAAAACCATTCACCCACTTTCTGATTCAAGATTCTGGTTATATTTATTGTATTATAATGTAATCAAAAATAGTTATGCAATTCTCTGTAAAAACAAGTATTTCAATGTAACAATATAACCATTGTAATTAATATCATAAAACCGCAAAGGTAACACGATACTGGCGCAAGATGATTTGAATGTCAAACATGTTTGAGATAATTTTTTTTTAGCGAATATGTATGTGTGTACAAAATATTTCAAAATCAAAACATGATATTACGTTTAGATACTAATTACTGTATCAACATGTTCAGTCAAAATCCATTAACGAGAAATTACTTCTTTTTTTTCAGTTTTTTTGCGATTTTCTCGCAATCCGTTACAACGATTCTCTTTAAACTTCGTACGTACATACATAAATACTGAACACTTTTATTTTTTAAACGTTTTACCGGAAACTCTAAATAACTGCAATACGATGTGTGATTTTTACCAACTATATAATATTAAAATATATTACATGAAGAAAATCAAAATTTAAAAAGAAAATCCGTTAAAAGAAGTACAATTTCACAGAATAGGTTTTTGATTTGTTTGGAATTTTCTCGCACACGATTACAACGATTTATTACTTTCTCTTACTCCTAGTAAGAGGAAGTATTGTAATCGTGTCAAATTTTCGATAACGAGTTTTCACCGGAAATATCCGTTTTGAGGTCCCCTGAGTCCTAAAAAAAAGAGGTTTTTAGAAAATTGTCTCTGTGTTTTTGGTTTCCTCCCCCCCCCTCTAAAGTAATCCTAAGAGGAAGCATTTATTTCAGCATGCTGCATACATAAAGTATAATACATGCATTAATATCTAATTAAATAACATGTGGATTTTCACGATTCAATAAACAAATACAATAACAACATAATGGCACACAAAATGATGACAGTGAAAATTAGCTCTTTAATCACTTCAGTTTGAAATTCAGTTCATTAAGTTATTTTATTATTCAACTTTTATATTTCTAGAAAATAATAGTTCATTTCAGTATGTAGTTCCTCAGTATTCAATACACAATACAATAATAAAATTAGGGAAGGGATTAGCTAAGTGGTTTGCGCGTTGGACTCCCACGCGGAGGTCCCGGGTTCGAGACCAGTGCTGCCCTTAGATTTTTTTCTTCCTAGAAGCCTCTACAGCTCACTGTTCGGTGATGGACAGTGTTGTCTGTAGCGAAAGAACACTTTCCGGAGGCCGGCAGTGCACTGAGAAGGCTCCGGGCGCTAATGACCACAGATGTTAAAGCGCCTTAGATTAAAAAAAAAAAAATCACAATTTTAAAGTTCTGAAAAGTTAATGCAGAAACAAAATTCAGGAAGACATCCAAATACCCAGAAAGAAATCTTCCCAGTGCAAAAGGCCAGCTCCTACCCTAGAACCACAACATACGTATCAACTTCGCTCTGGGAGCTTCTAGTTTAGTGCATTCTTAAACGAGAGGTTGGACTATCTGGCTTCCTTCCTGTATGCAATCGCAGTCAGGACTATCGATGATGTGGAATCGATACAAGTAGCATCTCATACTGGCATTCCGCTCAAGATTTGAGTCTCTGTGTGTTGTGTGTGTGTGTGTGTGTGTGTGGTGAAGAGCATAGCTCAAAAACGAAAAATCTTAGAAAGTCACCACGGTATCCGACAATAGGTTATCTGTCAAAATTCCTCAACCGAAAGTACGACTTTAATTTTTTTTTTTTTTTAACTTTTTTGCGATTTTCTCAGAAATGGCTCCAAAGATTTTATTGAAACTTGGTATGTCAACTACGCGAACAAAGAGCTACAACTTTTACTTAAAACATTTCTCTGGAAAAATTCATTTAAGGGCTCTTTTGGCTGGGGAATTTCCTAAACTTGAGGTTTTCCTTGCCAAACTCAGTCAAAAAGAAATAAGAAAATAATTAATTTAAATATTAGCAACCGAAGCACTGCATGTCTTTCTGTCGAGTGCAGCAGCCTCATAGTCTTCCAACTCCATAGTCTGCCATGTTCTCTTCACGACGACTTTTCTCCATAAAAATCTTGGTTGACCTCTCTTTCTTCTTTGTTTCGGGTTCATATACCAAAATTTTCTTTGAAAATCTCTCCTTTTCTATTTTTTAAATGGCCAACCCATTACAATCTACATTCGTAGATGTTCTTTCCAAGAAAGAAGAAATTCTTGGCATCCATTATTTTCATTCCGTCCCTTTCTTGCTGAACGGCGGCAGAAGTCCATTTCGGTAGACAGTGGCTTTCTTTTATCTTGGTAATCAAGAGTCCATGTTTCACTTCCGTAAAACTCCATGTTTCACTCCAGTATTCATTATTAAATCATTCTTGTTCCTTTTAATATGTTATTCCACCATTAAAGGAAACTGTGCTTCTGTTTTCTTTTTTTGTTATTGAGGAGCGCTATTCGACTGCAGAATTTAAACCCAGATATTTAAAGTGGTCGACCGTCTTTATTTCAAGTCATTAGCATGTGCCCCATTGTTACTAAAAATTTACCTTGAGTTCCGCGAGTTTTTGGAATTAATCGAGAGCACATAAATGATGAGCTTTCTGTATCCCTTGGCCAATAACCATTTAGTCATTAGCAAAAAAAAAAAAAAAAAATGGGTATTTATTACCCATCTGACCAGTTTCGAAGGCTCATTTCCAGGTAAATTTCAAAAAGATTCGGAAGGAACACAATATTTTTGGAGAAGCTCCTTAGAAATAAAATTTAGTGCTAAAATTATAAGAATATTTACTTTGATCGTGAAATATCTGATAAAAATTCAATCTGAATCTAAAACTATTATTCTAAAATATTGAAAATCCTCGACTCTATTTCTGTTGTTTTTTTTTTTTTTTATATATATACATACAATTTCCATTTTTTTCAGCTAACTAATTTTGTATTATTACCTTTTTGATATAATTTTACTAAATATTGCTCTTGAAGATGATATTTTCATAAAACTTATCCATTAATAATGACGATGATAAAAGGTATATTACCCCATGTGGGCGGCCTATTTTTCCGAAATAATTAGCTGTGAAAGTTCTGTTGTATTAACTTTTAAGTAATTTAATTTAACTCATATTGAACAGGAGTCTTCAAACTCTAGTCCTAATGGACAGTTCGGTCAATTTTAGTCAAGTGGGAGGAGCGTTATACCGCCTACAAACTGAGTGGTAGGTAGTCTTCAACAACCTTTAACTGATTTATTTCTGACCTAAAACAAGACAGTGGTGATCTTGGTAGTAGTAAAAGGGTATGGTAAATATTATAAACGTACTTACATATCATTCAATGAATTCGAAAATAATTTAATTATTTATCTCTTCAATGATTGAATGCATCAAGATATTGCTCAATAAAACTGTAAATTTACTAATAAAAAAAATTACGAATTTTCATCATTTATCCTAACAAATGGGCAAACAAGTGTCAGGGGAGAGACTTGACAAGTGCCAACCTATCAACCGTGGTAGTTAGAGAATGATTACAACTAGAGAGAGAGAGAGAGAGACCAATAAATACTGAACAAACACACATTCAAATTTTAACGTACTAGATTCTTCAGAATCACCTAAAAAAAAAACAACAAATTTTTCAGCAAAATGCTACAAATAGAAATGATAGATTTATATCTAGCGAAATCACATCAGCCAACGCTACGACGATTCTACATCATGCTACCTACCAACATCACCATTCTTAACTCGTTCACTCTATAACAAAGTCCGTAAAAATATAATTTATATAAAGCGCCATAACTTCTGAATCGGAAGTTGGATGTAAAGCCAAACTGATTAAATAGGTATATTACTTAACTTTACTTAATTTAATCACAATTATAGACAACTAACATAGTGTAACGCAGCCAGTGGTGCCATCTAGAAGAGAAGGCAGGTACCTAAGGTTCTCCTAGTGGCCGCTGGGAAGCGCTGGCGGCGCTCTAGTTCTCTCTAGAAGAATCGAGGAAGTTCTAGAAGATTCCCCACCGGTATAA
>JAAEAF010012801.1:0-14430 GCA_011037195.1 Triatoma infestans
AGCCTCGTCGTTTCTGCAGAAACCAGATTGGCTTCATGAAGGATGGTCAAAACTTATGTTTCGATCGGAACTTTATTCTAGAACTGAATACAAAACCATTAATGATCTGAGAAGCTTCTTCCCAATATGGACTATGCTTCTTATCACTAACCAGGATAGGGTTACTGATTTCTATGTTAGCCTAAGATACGCCAGCGCTCGGCATGTCTACCAGTTTAAGCAATAAGCTCCGTCCGGTTTGGGAAAATAATGGTTTAATGTATTTTTTTAAACGAATTTTGTTTCATATTGCACTAGGGTGTTACCACAGTTTTTGTGCATAAAAAAAATGCTGACCTTTGAAGTCAGATAATAAATACTATTTGTTGGTTATGTTTATGTAATTTATACCAATGTTTACTTTAAATCAATTGTTTATTAAGTTATTCATCCAAACTTCTTTACCGCTCACTTGTTATTGTAATCTGCAACCAAAATTTCCGAAGAAAAAATGGTGATTCTTTATTTTCTGAGGCATTATTGGATAATATTATTAACCGCAAAGGCTGCAGCCGAAGAAATTTGTGCAGTTGAAGTGGTTATGTTCCCTTCACTAAATTATGTTCATTTATTATATGGCAAGTATTGGTTTACATGTTTCAAAAGAAAAGATTACCAAGATCAGATCGTACTTCGCCTGTCATGGCGAAGAAATGGTATGTCATGGCAAATATGTGCAAAAGATTCGTATGCAATTAATCGAGGATTATCAACAATAGTAAGAGCTTTGAACGCCAGAGTGAGCTGCTATTTCAGAAAGCTGGATGTCTGGAATATAAGACCAAGCTCAGATCCTCATGAATTGTTTGTCCAAGCCAAAAAAACGTGGCATATGGGTAACAAATTGCTCCAAAATCCAAAAGATGACTTGTCCATTTTGCCATTTTGTCATTAAACACACACACACACCCATACACATACTAACATAACCTTATAACCTCCCGCACATATATACAACCAACAAACCAACAAGTGTGAGTGTCACAGAAACATTAGGTTGAAGTCGATTACTATATAGTCACACGAACTTGGTGAATTTGCTCTGACGATGGCTGAAAATCCAAACCGGTCAGGAATAAATGGAATATACATGCTACGACAGTTAAAATACCAAAAGTGGATATTTTTCAGTGGTTATGGCACAAGGCTATGTAGCCCAAACAGAGGTTATCCAAGATAAACTTGGAAAAAAGTCTTGTTTTGCGTTTGGTGAAAGTGTTTTGCATTTTGTGCTTCTTCTAGACGATAGAGCTGTTGACTCTGAACTTAATACTAAGCAACTAGATACTGTTTATAATGTCTTAAAAGCCACGTAACCCTTTTTAATTAAGTGAAATAAAGCTATTCTGCAACATGATAATGTTTCCGCCCATTGTTCTCGATTGACTCACGTATAATTAGCAGAGTTAGAGGGACTATGAATTTTTCCTTGCCTCCCCCAGCCCTGATGTTGCACCATCTGCTTCCGATCTTTTCCAGTCTATAGGTCATTTCCTTAAAGGGCTGTCCGTTGAAAATTATGAAGCATTCATTGCGATTAGGTTAGAAGGAGTTTTTTGCTTCTGAACCACAGGAGTTCTACCGCCACCAAATAATGCTTGCAAAATGGTAGATGAAAGTAGTAGAAAATGAAGATTTGTTTGTTCAAGAACAAGATCAATTCCGTGTTTTTATATTTACTTTTAACTGAAATTTTTTTTTACATGAAAACTTTTGTAACAATCTAGTGCCAATTGCATGTTTTAGTAATAACATATGGTGGGGAGACTCCACCAAGGTTAATAAGAGATCTTGTACTGTTGAACTTAAATTTATTTTGTTCAGTTCTCTTGTATTATGTTAGTTTAGAAAAAGGACAGACAGGAAGGCAAAGTGAGTACCACATACATTGTTATGTAGAATTCAAGGCAAAATTGCTATTGTCTGAGATTGCCGAATATTTTAGAGCAGTATTTAATTGTAGTAGTTTCGATGTACAGAAGTGTAGGTCTCGGAGAAATGTTTTAAAATACATTACTAAGGAAGATGAGGAATATTTAACAAATTGCCGCATTTCAGAGTTGTCATTACGTGCACAGTGTTTTTATTATTTCAAAAATATGGCGAGTTTTCAGTTTTCTCATCCATTCATTGTAGAACATAGAAATAACTACAAATTTTTAATGAATATGTATGAGGAGGTTAGGTTGAAGACTAAAATTGGTTATTCATATATTTATCCCGAGATTCGGGTTGATATAGATTGGGCTTCCGAAGTATATGAATGGTGGGACACTTATGTGACTAGTAAGTATTATTACAAAAAGAAGCACCTTTATCTATATGGACCTTCTAATGTTGGGAAAAGTACCTTAGTTAAACAGCTTGTTTATGGACTAGGCGATTTGGTGTTTTATGCCCCTAGCTTAAAGTTAAGTTTTCCGTTTGATTTGTTTAACTGTAGTCACCGGTGCATAGTGTTTGAGGAATTTAATGTTCATAATTGGGACTTTGACTTTCTCAAGAAATTGCTTGCTGGTGACTATGTTACTTTGAATCGGAAGTATTGCGATAACAAAAGGTACAGAAATGAATATCCTATTATAATGGTGTCAAACTATCCTCCTGATACATCAGCGGAATTCCATAATCGGGTAAAGGTAGTTTATGCCCTTTCTTTTTGGTTGCAGGTACCCGTAGATTCGTGTATTATTACTACTGAAGATGCCTTTTTTATATTTTCGTCGCCGGTATCGTCGGACCTACTATCGTCACCGGTTTTATAGATTACGGAGAGGTATAAATTCAAATAAAGTACATACAACTCTTTGTACGTCAGTTCGTAGTTGTGCACGTGTGAGTGGTTGTCTTCAGGATCACCACCATTTTAAACATTTAAATGTACTTAATTATGATTGTAATAATGATAGTAATATATTAACGGGATATAGTAAGCAATTTGGTAAAGCTAGATTGTTATCAGTTTTATGGATTATTGATTTATTTGATATTCATCATATTAGACATATTAATACTGGTCAAAGTAAAAATGTATTTGATTCATTAAGTGGTTATTATAATAGTAAGTACAACGAAGAAAATTTGGCAGGTAGTACTTATCATTTTAATAAAGATATTACTCAGAATGATTTATCTGCTAATGGGCCTAATTATTTTGAATATTTTTATGATAACGGGTGTATTAAGGATGATGAAAGAATTAAATGGAATCCGAAATGCAATGCTATTGATGCGGCGACTGTTTTACAGGATCATGCTTCTGCTGGGTCGTTTTTAACCGCAATGAAAATAAATAAACCGCCTCCACTTCTGTACATTCGCCCGTTTAATGGCGAACATAAGAATGAAAATATTTCTGACAATACGCAAATGTTTGCAACGTATATAACGTGCAGGATACGTACTTACTACCGTTTTCGATTTAGTGGTAGATTGTATAATGAAGTGGTATAAAATTTACAGATGGATATGGATAACATTTTTTACATAATGGAAAGAAGATATCTACTGTCCACATGGCCAGCATATTTCTAGCAAATACTATTTTGTAGTAATTTGAATTACTACTCAGCAAGAATACGCTTCGTTGTGTTTTGCGTAATTAACGATTTTGATTACGACGATTTTAATAGCAAGGTTATTATTTAAAATAAAATTTGTAACTGCTGCTCTTAAGAATCATTATATTTATATTATTTAAATGCGCCTTATTGTTCCAGCTGTCATTTTATGTTTAATCAATAAAAGAATGTTGCTAAGTTTGCGTTTCAAAAATTAATTTAATACACATAGTTCACGTTGCTATTGATAATATGGAAAGTTTTTGATATTCGCCCTTGAGCTAAGAGAATCATAGGCCTTTCGTTTGTTCAACCGGCCCAGTAAGTTCACAATCTCCCTCCTATAGTCTTAAGAGCATATTACGTTAAATCGACCCGGTAAGTTATAGTCTGGTCTTGGCCAACTTTTAATAGAAAAACTTTGGACTCCACTGAAAGGTATATTAGCATTAATAACAGGCTCATCTGGTTACAGAGGGGTACAGGTTTTACTTGCATGGTAGGGGCATCTCTCGATCGTGGAAAGTCGATTACTATATAGGAAAGATCGTTGACCAAGCAAGAGAAAAAATTAGAAAAAAGAAGAAGAAGAAGTTTGAGGTGATAGAGAAATTCCCCTAGAGAGAAAGAATGAACGAGAACAAGACACACAGGGTAATTGGAAGATTCTTTTCACCTTGTTCAACTGAAATTTCCTTTCTCGCACCCTCCCCGCTATTTTACAAGAAAAAGAAGGTTAAAAAGAAAGAAAAAAAAGAAAAAGTCAATCTCATTAAATGTGCCATTTTGTTTAGCAGTCTATTGTCTCCAAGGAGGATTTCTTATGTCTCAATTAGCTTTCTTTCTTTCATTTAAATCCAGTTATCATTTTTTCTTTAGATTTTATTTTTACCCAATTAGCATTCTCAAAAAAAGATTTTGGAACTTTTCACCAAAATACTTGCTTTATATTTAAAAAAAAAATTAGGGTTGTATTTTCTCTTATATTCTTAAAATGGCCAAATTATAATAAAAATGAAACAACTCTGCTAAAAAGGAGGTACCATACATATACACTAACCCACACACACAAACGCACATAATACTTATGTTAACGACGTGTTTGAGATTCTCAATATGATATAGATGATTGAAACATGTATCAATTATTACTTTTTATCGATAAAAATGTTACAAATAAATGTGATCAAGACTTAGGGAATATTTTAGAGTATAATGGGGTTGTTGAAAGAGAGAAATGGTCTGGTTTAAACGAATTAATTAAATATGGTGTAATTGGGTTCAGATGTCTTGGTGAGGGTTATGATGCGATGAATAGTTGGGAGTTAGTAAGAAATTTTTAGAGAGTTGTTACTCGGAATATGAATTACTAATTTACGAAAATAGATATATATGTATATTTTAACAATAATTTAAACGTTTGAAAAGATAAACTACAATTAATTTAAAATGATTTAAATTGTAACTAGAATGCACAACTATAATGATGATAAATAAATATATTTTTAAATACTTAGATAGGGACGCGCTCCGATGTATGAATTATGTCACTGGTAGAATCTTGATGTTACGCTGGTAAAATACTGAAGAATAATCCTCCACACTTCCTGTAGAGAAACGTTATATTGCCATCACTCACACATTGACAAGTCTGTAATTACGGGTCGCACTAAAACATCTCTTGCCGTGTGTTGACCCTAGGTCTTGAATAGGTCTGGCAACAGGTGTTGGCGGTTATCAAAAGCCTGTAGCCAGGTGGTCGGTCTTTTGCGTGTTTGTTTATTGCCGTGTGTTGACCCTAGGTCTTGAATAGTCGTGTAACAGTGTGGCCAGGCGGCTTCTGTGTACTGACCGTATAATGACCCTTTTGAAGGCAGTGTGTCTTTGGCGGTTGTCCTTGGCGGTCCCTTTGACCGTGCACTGACCGCGGCTCTTGTATTGAATAATAGCGTCTGGCTGGCACCACTAGTTATAATTTTTATAATTAAAAATTATATATTTTTCTTCTGTTATCACTCCTTCTTGTTATCACATTACAATGGTTAACACTCTATTAATATAATAAGTGACACTGACTGCCTTCGACTTTACACTTGAAATGGTAGAGTATGGTAGAGTGGAGTGGTAGAGTGTAATGTCACGTAGTAGTGACTGGCGAGTGACCTCAGTTGTATGAACTGTTCTCTGTTCTGTCTCCCGTCGCTGTATTTATTTGGTTTCTCCCACTCTGGTCCGAGAGAGTGGACCTGGCATTTTGTCTGTCTTTCTCTGCTACAAATATTCTCTTTGGATACTATTACATAGAGTATACTAACAAATTTAGAGTATACCAAACTGGGCATCAAGTTTAAACTTCCTGCTACTGTTTTCAGTTATAATGCTAAAAGCATGCAGTATTTAAATTCTAGCTCCTTTTGATAAAGGGGGCAATATAATGCTCGCTCTCCGGGCTACGGGTGAGCTTGCAGTAACCCCAAAATCTCTTAAAGAAGTGAGAGATTATATATTATTATATATATTATATATCTTAAACGCATATAGGTCCATTAATTTTTATTTGAATTTGACTGTTTCTCCGGGAGAATACATGTAAGAGTGTTTTGGGAGAGAGGTGTGGTTATGCTGTCCCTTTAAATGCTATTTTTAGTAAATTGTTCTATTTTAACATCTATATACTATTACTTATATTATATTATAATATATTAATTATAATATATTATATTATACAATATATTATAATAATATATATTATATTAGTGAGCAACCTCTCTGCCATATCAAGTTTTTTTTTTTTAGTAATATTTTGTGTTTAGTTTGTTTTATGGATATCTAACACCGATTAACATTTTTTAATTTATTTGTCTCCCTGAAGAAGACAATAAATTTATATATATATATATATAAGTGAAGAAAATCATTAGAGCTTTAAAAAATTGCAAAAAAGTGAAAAATTGAGTTAATAAAATGGTACATTCCGGTTGAGGAATTTTGTTAGATTAACTTGCTGTCGGATCGCATAGTGATACACAAATGGAACGTCAAGTTTGAATTTTCTACGATTTTTCATTTTTGAGTTATGTTTTTTACATACATACATGCCCATTATTTTTAAAAAACACTTTTCAGACTCAGAGGACCTCAAAACGAGTATTTCCTGAAAAAAACTGGATATGGAAAATTTGACACGATCACAATACTTCTTGCCCGTAATAAAGAGTGCTTTCCTGAGCATTGGAAAGCCAACGGCAGTAGACTGAGTTTGGTGATTGATGAGTGGAAAAAACAAATTCTTCTCTACCGACCCAACACTAAAAGAGCCACTCTGCGTAGGTGATTTTAAATTTGAAAATGTTGCTGAATTTGTTTACCTGGGATCCCTTGTGGACGGCAGACAACGACTTATCGCAGGAAATAGGAAGCAGGTTGTGGTTGGCTAATAGGTGCTACTACGGCCTAAATAAGCACTTCAAAAGTCAAGTACTAACTTTAGCAAAGTAAAGGGGCACTAAACTTAGGCTTTACAAGACCCTTATTCGGCCTGTATACGCCTTAGAAACCTGGGTCATTTCAAAGAGAGACGAACTATCCGTCTGCAGATGTTTGGGAGGAAGCTACTGCGCAAAATCTATGGCCCCAAAAATACGTGAAGGTACGATCTGGCGCCGTAGAAAGAATAGAGAGCTCTATGTTTTAACGAAGGAGGCTCCAGTAGTAACTTGGATCAGGTTAAGCAGACTGAGATGGGCGGGCCATGTGGCAAGGCTAAGTGTCGACGAGATTCCTTCCAAACTGCTGCGCGATACCCCGGATAGGAAACGGAGGGTTGGGAGACCCAGATTGCGTTGTCATGATGGAATTGCCCAGGACGCGAGGAACTGGATAGCGGCCGCTAAAAATTGGGACGACTGGCGGAAATATATTGCGGAGACCAAGACCCAAAACACTGGATTGAGGAGCCAGGAAAGAAGACAATACTTCTTCCCAGCAGTACAAAAAAGTAAAAATTCTTAATGGCTCCGTTCTGTTTCACCTTTCCCAACTCACTTTATTTCACCTCCATTTTCTATTTATTTCTATAATCATGTTTTGGGACTAATTAGGAAATAAATTCCAAGTTTATGGGTACATTCCGGTCGGTTATTTCCATGTGGTTTGATTTTAACCAGTGCTTACATTTCTGTATGGTGGGAGAAACATAAAAAAAAACTTAATTAGGTACTTGAATAAAGTTGGTCTATTAGACTAAAGAAAAGTGGTTTTTATTTTGAAGAAGGTTAAACAAGTCTAGTAGAAATTGGATCACAGTTGATTAACTTGTATTAAATGATGGCTACCAGTTTGTACTTGATACTGGCCACTCTCACTCCCAGTAATTGGTGTAAATTGGACGGGGGTGGGCGGGTGGAGCAATGATTAAAGTGACATTAAATTTTTACTACTTTTTTATAATTTAACCTATTAGCCAGTAAATTATTTAAAGTCGTTTATATATTTTTGCTGTATTACTCATATTTACTTTTTAGTTTAACTGATTATTTGTATATAAAACAGTATTTTGTTTGCAAAAAATGAAAAACGTTTATTGATAATATTATAAATAAAACAACAAATTTCATCTTGTAATCCTTACAAAATTTTTGATCCCAGTTTTCATTTTCTAAGGAACGGAAATTTTTATTTCTGTCCAGCATCAAACAAGATTCTCATTACACTTAATGTTGTTAAACAAAAATGGATTTCGGCTTGAGGCCAAATGAAAAACGTCGCCCATCTTGCAAAATAGCAAACTAGGGACTTTTGGGAATGCCAAAGCAACATTTTCAAACATTTTGTGTGCATTTAAGCCGACACTTTTCTGAAGAAGCTCATTGCAATATGGGCGAAACATCGGCTTATAGTAAATCACAGGTATGATCCCTAAAACCTAAGTGTTTTTCAAAAAAGCATTTATTGTTGTATTTCCTGTTATTGGATTTTGACCACCATAGTCAGTATTTGTGACAGTTCGGAGATTAGTTGATACCTATATAGAATTGTACGTGTGAACTACTTGGATTTTTCATTTTTGAGGTGTACCTATTCCCCTCTGTTTACGCGGATTTTCCGTTACACGTGGATTTATTTACGCAGATGAAAATAAGGCAATAATTGAGTTGGCTTTACTGCTGGAAAAATTGATTTCCTTATTATCAGATCGATCATTTTGTCTTTTTACTTCAAATTTTCAAAATTGAGGTCCCCCGGAATATGAAAAAAAATTAAGGTTTTTAGCGAATGCACTTTTTGTTTTGAGTGTATTATATCGGGTGTCCCAAAAGGTACTTTACAACTTCACAACGCAATAACTTGAATTGTAATTGATGTACAGAAACTAACTTTAGTTTATCTAATGCTCCATCTCATAAAGTTTTTTTCCTTGTTTAGTCCACTTCAATATGCGCACCTCTTGTGGCACGTACGATATCTAATCGGTATTCAACTTCCATCCACACTCGCCGTAACATGTGTTCATCAACAGTGGCAATGGCATCGGTGATTCTGTTCTTCAGATCGTTGATATCATTGACAGGAGTACGATAAACTTTGTCTTTAACGTAACCCCAGAGAAAAAAGTCTAAGGGTGTCATGTCAGGGGACCTAGGAGGCCAGGAAATGGGGCCACCTCTTCCAATCCAACGTTGCGGAAAGGTGACGTCCAGGACCTCTCTCACGTTAAGAGCCCAATGTGGTGGTGCACCATCTTGCTGAAAAAAGACTGTTGGTTGTCGATCAGCTAATTGAGGTATCAGATACATCTGCAGCATGTCAAGGTAATTGGTACCATTAACTGTGTTTTCTGCAAAAAAGAATGGTCCAATAATGCGATCAATCATGACACAACACCACACATTAACTTTGGGGCTATCACGCACCACTTCTCTCAAAGCATGTGGGTTTACTGACCCCCAGATGCGGACATTGTGTGTATTGACTCTTCCACACACATGAAAAGTCGATTCATCGGAGAAAGCCACATTATTAAGGAAATTGTTATCCTCTTCCACACGTGTCAGAATTTCCACAGCAAATTGCATGCGCTTCGGTCTATCATTTGGCTCAAGTGCCTGCAGTAATTGCAGACGATATGGGTACAACTGAAGACGTTTTCGGAGTACCCTGTGCACTGTTGTGCGAGGGATTTGCAGTTCCTGTGAGGCCCTTCGAATCGACTTCTGTGGCGAACGCTGGAAAGCTACACGTATGCGTTCGACGTCTGCATCACTCGTTCCGGGCCGGCCAGTATGAGGCTTTACATCAACACAGCCTGTCTCCATGAAGTTGTTGTACCACTTTCTTATTGATGGTCGAGAGGGTGGATTCTTGTTAAATCGTGTCCTGAAGTTTCTCTGTGTCTGAATGTCAGATCTGGTTTCAATAAACCACTTCACACATTGTGCCTTTTCTTGTGGGGACGCCATTATTCTTATTCTTGTTTCCTGTTATCTGAAACACGAGGAAAAAAAAACTTTATGAGATGGAGCATTAGATAAACTAAAGTTATTTTCTGTACATCAATTACAATTCAAGTTATTGCATTGTGAAGTTGTAAAGTACCTTTTGGGACAACCTATGTAAATATATAATATATATATAAACAAAATACTTCAAAAAGAAATATTTGTAGGAAGCTCAAACTTCGTATTAATTCGTTTAGGTCCCATCGTATCTGACACAAAGTTTTAGGGCAATATCTATCAACCGGACGTGCGACTTTACTGAATGGTTTTACTGCAACATCTGAAAGAAGAAGAGAAGAGAATAATCGCTATACGATCAATTCAAGTTCTCAGCACAAAAAAAAAAACATAAATGTAATTAATACATTCGTATAAGAATTCACGTCTGTCTGATATTTAAATAAATTAAATGAAAAATCACAGAAAATATTTTTTCGAAGCGTGCAAAATAAGATCGCATAATATGGCTTGTAAAAAGTGTCCTCGAAATTAGAAGCTTAATTTGCCGCTTGAAAAAAGTACGTATACGTGTAGGGTGTAGGTATTTTTCAACACACCTTAAACATATACAGAGCTTGGTTTTTTTCTCTGTAAGAAAACACTTTTGCCAATTTTATAATGGATCGCCGTGAGTATAATGGGTTGCTGTGCTTTATCTGCAACATATCATAAAGCATCGCCCACAACTGCATGAATCTATACGCCAAGTTGGCGTGATATATGTCTCTCTCTACCATAGATTGTTAAGATTGTGCTCGTAGCAACAACGTGATCCACCTACCAAATATCCCTACGATACTAGCAGGAGAATTTAAGGAGCAGTAAGGAAGTTGAGAAAGCATATATAATGGCACGCTACTCGCAACTCTACTCTCATTCAAAGATATCACTCAAGTCATCAACATCAAGAAGTCATTGTGTCCAAGAAAGTGTCTCTATAACAGATCATTTTATCAATCTACCATACTCTTCGCTAGCCCAACATTCCTTGCAGTAATTTCTGCATAATTAATATACCCAGTGTTCAGTAAGTGTACTTTTCATTTACATCATTTTCACGGTTTAACCTTCCACAAAAACTCCACTACAATTTGATACGATTTCTCTTACAATTGTAAGAGAAAATAATAAATCTTTTTATTCCAATACTAAGTAAGTCTTTCCTTAGTGAATTTCACTGTAAGGTTTGTTACATATGTCCCTATGCTTCGTTTCTCTAGGTGATTGCCATAATAGATTAATGTCAAACCCTCCCGGTCCTGATATCTTCTACTTGCAAAGACCAGTTGAGACCAAACTTTCTATACAATTTACTCCATTTAATGGACTCTAGAACGATCTATTTCTTACCAGCAGAGAACTAAATGGTGTGAATACAAGGGTATGGGGACAATGTAATATGTTGCTCTGTCCCCTCCCCCCTTTCTATTTTATGTATATATATATATATATATAGACTATATGTCTCTAACTTAATCAAATACTTCACTTCCTTGTATAATCATTCTATGGCATTCTTAAGAAACTTCTGCTATGAACACATTTCCATTTATTTTAGCCTCAAACCTATATTTCCCTTCTTTTTTATTTTATTTGAAAGCTATAATTTCTGTCTCACGTTACACAAAATACAATCTGGTGTAACCTTATCTATATATAAATAAAGTTTTATCTCTTTACATTTTAGAATTGCCTTAAATACGATAAATTATTGTTTTTCTGTGTGACAATAAATTTTTTTTCCCCCTCCATTACTTTCCATCTCTTTTCCAAGAAATAATTGTAATTGCACGAGTTAGAAATATCTTAGAATTTGAAGGGTGAATTGAATTTATTTTTATTATAGAATATAATATAGATTACTTCAGTCAGTTTGTCTGTCGCTTTTATCGGCCAAGTAAATTTTGAAAAATAACAATCTTCCTCAAAACTCCCGTTAAATTTAATTTGTAGGCAAAAGCTTCAAACAAAAGAGCTAAGTCTCTGTATGTACGTACGTATATATAATAGATATACCAAGTTTAATGAAACCTCTCTGTATTACTTTCTCTTACTCCTAGTAAGAGGAAGTATTGTAATCTTGTCAAATTTTCGATATCGAGTTTTCACCGGAAATATCCGTTTTGAGGTCCCCCTGAGTCCAAAAAAGTGGTTTTTATCAAATTGTGTGTGTGTGTGTGTGTGTGTGTGTGTGAACAACATAGCTAAAAAAACGAAAAATCATAGAAAGTTGAAACTTGATATTCCATTTAGGTATCACCATGGGATCTCTGACAAAATTCCTGAACCGGAAGTATAGCTTTACTAGTTTTTTTTTTTTTTTTTACTTTTTTTGCGTTTTTCTCAAAAATGGCTTCAACGATTTTCTTCAAACTTAGTATATCAACTACACATCCAAAGAGCTACAACTTTTATTTAAAACGTTTCTCTGCGAAAGTCATTATGGGCAGTTATAGTGGGTGGGCAGTTATGTGTGGGGTTAGGTTTTCATCTAAAGTGCTATTTCAGTTTAGTAAACAATTCTATCACCTAAATAATGTTAATTAGAAAATAAATATGTTGTTGAAATTTCGAGTTTGAAAAAAATCCGGATAACCGGAAGTGCGTTTGTTTTAACACTTTTTTCTAAATGATTTTTTTTTCACTTTTTCGCGATTACTCAAAAAATGGCTCCGACGATTTTTTTGAAACTTTTTATATAAACTAAACATACAAAGATCTACATCTTTTATTAAAAACATTTCTCTGGGAAAATACATTTATTAAGGGCACTTTTGAGGAGGGGTGGGGTTAGGTTTACCTCTAAAGTGCTATCATGGTTGATTATACAATTCTATCATCCAAACAAAATTAATTAGAAATAAATACATAGCCAAAATTCCGAGTTTCAGGAAAATTAGTAAACCGGAAGTGCGCTTATACTGGATTGTTTTTTTTTTCAGTTTTTGACGAATTTCATTAAATTTGGTGCAATAACTAAAAATTTGTCAAGTATAATTTTGAGAACTCGAGTAAGAGAAAGTTGTGTGAGTATTTCACACCAGATTTATTTTATATGGATGATAGAATCGTATAATAAATTAAAGTAACACTTTAGTGCAAATGCATAAATGTAGGTATCTGCTGTAGGTATCTGTTTAAATTTGTCTCCTTATGTGCTTGTCCGTCGTTCTGTATGCATGCCGCTTTATGTAGATACATCTGTGAATATAATTATGTCTATTCTGGCTGTCACTTTGGTTGTCTCTATGTACTTCTATTATACGAATTTTTTTCTGCATTCCTTATCTGTCTCTCTATATGACTATTTTTCTACTTGAATACTACTATGTTCTTTCCGTCTATTTGTTTCTTTGTCTCAGGGATGTATGATTGGCTGGCTACATCCATCTTTCTGTATGCTGTCTGTTTTCTATATCCGTACAATTTGTCTGTCCGATCTACCTGCTTCTTTGTACATTTCTGGTCATCTTGTATGTATATCTGTAAACACCTACGTCCGTCTATATAACATCTTTTTTATATTATTTTAAATAATCTTTATTCATCTATATTAAATGCAATGGAATACAAATTTCTTTCTTCTCTGTTACTATTTCTATAAGTGTGAGGGCATGTATGCATATCTGCCGCCGTTTTATGCATATCCTGTGTATGTAAAATTGTTGTTTATAAGCTCCTTGTAACATATAAGAAGAGAAGTATACATATGTTTAGCCAAAAATAAAAATGGACAAATAAATATACAAATACATATATATTTATACACACACACACACAATACACAAGGTGCCCCATTTAAACGGGCCACTTTTGAAATAACTTTTAAACGAAGAAAGAGATCAAAAAAAGTGAACATAACGTTTGTTGAAGTATTTGCGCTCTAAATTATAATGGTGTTAATGTTATTTGGTGTTAATGTGATTGAAAGTTGCGATTTCCTTTTGACCCCCAATTTTTACTACTGTATTGAAAACTACTAAAAAAAAAAAATGAAGAAAAATGCCGCTTCTTATTTATCTGGCGGGTCGAAAAATGAATGAGATGTGCAGTTGATGAGCCGCTGGATTGGGAGACCAGTAAGCTGGCCTTTCAGATCGCCAGATTTAACCCCTCTTGAATTTTTTGATTGGGGATATCTCAAGGAAAAAATTTATGTCAGGGAACCAATAACTCCAGAAGCACTTAGGGAAGACTTAATCTAAACCTGCTTAGCAATTCCGGCAAACACGATACGGTTAGCAACTTCATCTGTTGGGCAACGGCTGCGCTTGTATTCATGACGAAGTCATTTCGAATAAATAGGAAATATTTTTTTTTATCGATTTTTGTAA
>JAAEAF010012802.1:0-21187 GCA_011037195.1 Triatoma infestans
AAATTTAGTTATTAAAAATTATTTTAAGGTAACTCTATAATTATTATATATTAAATATACCTATATAAATTATTGGGTTCTTTAATGTACAAGAGGAAGAGAGTGATAGAGAGAGGAGTACATGTATGTAAACATTCATAATAAATTGAGTATAAATATTATGTAAGTTTTCTTTTTTAATTGCTAAATAGAAAAAAAAAACAGTTCAAAAATAATAACTTAATAGCAAATATAAAAATTATTCTGCAATGAAATTAAGAATCTAATAATCTACTTTTCCTCATCGGAGGCGATTTTAATGCTCGTGTTTACGTCATTTAACTTTTGTGATGATAGCGTACTTTTATATTTCAATCTGGCCTCTTGTAGAGAACTAATAAAGATAAAATTTGTAAAGAACGAGGAATAGCATCATTGATCATCTCAATGGAGAATAATTGTTTTCTACCATTGAATGGAAGAACTCCGAGTGACATTGATGGCAGTTTTACCTATAGATAGTTTTAATAGATTTGTACTTTAAATATAGCTGGGTATGTCAAGGTGTTTTACTCTTAAAATAAATAAATGAAGAGAACATACTGAGAGCGTTTCTGACCCACTAATATTTAAAAGCACTATAAATCGAGTTTTGTCTTCTTACCAACAACACCTCTATAAATCTGATCTTGAAAAGTTGTCTAATTCCGAATATAATCCCTTTATAAAGGGACTATTTATTTTCTGTCCGAGAAGCATGTCTCAAAATCTAAAACTAATTATTACTTAAAACTTTTTTATTTTTCAAGTTAGACTTTCAGGCAGGCATGTATTCAAATTTTCCGGTAAAACTGGTAACACTTACTATATGTATCCATCAAAATTATGTCCATTTTGTAAAAATATTGAAGAGGATTTTTATCATTTTTATTGTATTTGTCCTGTTTACAACATTTTTCGTTCTAAATTTATACCAAATCTTGTACTTTTTACTTTTGCCAAGTTTCAGTTTTGTTTTTTCAGATGTTTTGCAAACTTATAATCTTTATATTTATATATTATTTTGCTTTAAATTAATATCATTTTTGTAATATTTGAGTTTGTTATTATTATTGTATATTTTTATACTATATTACCAGACTCCTTTGTATGGGGCAAGGCCCTGGCAAATAAGAATTTAATGACATTAAACATAATGATGGCAAGTGAGTGCTTACAATACTTTTATTCAGTCATTACTGAGAAATAACAAAAATATTAAATTTTTTAAAAGATACAAATTTATTTTCAAATTATTTCTATTTTTAAATCAAACAGAATTATAGTCAAATGGTGCCTCTATAAAACTATAATTTTTTGTGGTTTTAATATATATATAAATTGGAATCTAAGCCAAGGGTATCCGCAAATATTTTTTAATTTAATTTTATATCCCCTATTTATTTATATATACGTAGAACCATAATATTATATTGTGGTCTCACTTAAAGGTATAGTATTACCAAATTCTAATAAGTAGTATACTATAAAGTAGGAAACAATGTTTGTTTTCATTGCAAAAAATTCGCCTCTCTTACGTCAATGTATCACCAGATTTTTCTCAGTAAGATTCAACTATAGAAATTTTAGTACGCACCTGAACTAGTAGGAGCCTTTATGTAAAAAAAAAATCGATATTTATCAAACGTTGAGTAAATTAATGTTTTTTTTTATAACTTCCGGTTTAGAAATTTTCACAGATAACTTCCTGTCAAATCCCTGGGTGTTACCAAAACGAAATGTGAAGTTTGAACTTCCTGCAAGTTTTTTTGTATTTGAGCTGTTTACCATAGACAAAAACACAAACACACATATATATATATATATATGATACGCTCAAAAACCGAAAATGGTCATTGAGCGAAAAAGCGTTGTGGTCACTGTAAAACATCACACATCGCGAATTTCGTGTTATGGCTCTTGTGAAAACGCTCACGACGCATTGTGGCAATCACAGAAAGGCCACATAGCGAAGTTCGTGTCGTGGCTATCATGCTATACGACCAGAACGTATTGTGGCAATGAAGAAAAGCCATGACGCTTATGAAACCATATTAGAATACGACGTGCAGTGATTTGCAATATTTTTAAGATCTCATATCGTTTAAGAAGACAATACTGCTTTGAAGATAGAGACTGGTTGTTTTTTTTAAGAAGCTGAGACTGTTTTGTTTCATTAAGTAACATTTCATATTTATCTGTACTCATGATAAAACTGGGATCAGTGCTTCTTTATCATAAAACACTTCTTTTTTGTTGGTCATGTTAGCGCTGATATATGTTCACCCTCAGACAAGAAATGAATAAACAACTCTACTGTTGTTTTAATGCATCGTTGTACTCAAACCGACAAGTTACAACCTGTCCGTCGTGATGTGGTCACACCAAATAGTGCTCAGAACGCGTCATGGCTTTTCTTCATTGCCACAATGCATTGTGGTCGTATAGCATGAAAGCCATGACACGAATTACGCTATGTGATCTTTCTGCGATTACCACAACGCGTCGTGAGCGTTTTCATAAGAGCCAAAACACGAAATTTCGCGATGTGGATGTTTTACAGTGACCACAACGCATTGTGAGCTGTTTTTTCGCTCAATGAGCATTTTTGGTATTTGAGCGTAACATATCCATTCACACAAAGACACCACTTTTTCAGACTCAGGGGGAGAGCTCGAAAACATGTATTTCCGGTGAAAACTCGATAGGGAAAATTTTTTGATGATCACAGCACTTCCTGTTTTACCAGAAAAAGTAAAAACGTAAAAAAAAAAAGTAAGAGAATGTAAGAGAAAAAAAAACATTCAGTAAAGTCAAATTTTTTATTGATAGATGGATTTCCGAAACTTTCTTTTCAGATAAGATCTGAAACGTGTTATCTAAACGAAATATAAAGTATGGACCTTTTGCGATTTTTCGCTTTTCAGATATTTCGTTCACACTTACAGATTATTCGCTAGGACATTTTTTTTTTTGTTTTATCGAAGAGATCTCTTTTAGAAACAAAAAGATTAAAGAACCAAATTCACCAAAAAATTTACAATAAATTAATGGAAATTACGCAATTCTTGTAAATCAATAACGTTGTTTATTAAAGCCCCCCCCCCCCCAAAAGACTGCTAGTAAAGAAATGTACAAATAGAAACCTCTATTAGGAATATTTTCAATCGTCGCCTTATAAGAAGTACCACCTTATAAGTGTAGTTATGCTAGTGATTTCACCTTCGATTTTCAATTAAATACCTTCCTATAAATAACAACGTAATTTTCCAAAACATAAAAGGAAATAAATGAAGTCTTCTTCATAGGGGGTGAAATTTATCCAGTTTTACCATATATAAAAATAAAAACAGAATTATAAAAGAAGACGTAAGTAAAAGTAATATATAATAATAATAATAATAATAAAAAAAACACAGCTTCTTCCTATAATACAACCGCCAAACACGTAATATGGAGAGAAAAAGATGTACTGGAAGTAAGATGTTAGAAGATAGTGGGTACATCTTCCCAAACATTTTATATAACTAACGGATGAAAGTAATATTACTTAAAGATACCGGCTATAGTTACTTCAACAATCCATTCATTTATTAGCGTTTGTGGTAGGATTTCTTGTTTGTTAGTGTTGCATTAACTTCATAGTAACAGCTCTTAAACGAGATTGTATATAATTTCCGGCAAAATAAGGGAAGGTACACAATTGCTGTTAACATAAGGTACTTCTTTAACAACGAAACGACGAAAACATTGGGTACGGAATACCCGCTTCATCTATGGCAAAGTAAGCCCCGGCCTTGTCAGGAGGATGCTGCAAAACCATAGGCTCTATGGACAGGCTTGCCTATTCAAGGCCGGGCCAGTGACCATTCTAGGCCTTTAAGTAGAAGACTTGTTCTTTCTACATAATGGTACCACGGGATCGTGAGTCAGCCCGGCAGAGCTTGCTCTGCACTCATGAGATGAGGAAAGGTTTCGTGATGGTCGAGGTTAGCAGGGACGATAGTAAGTCCACGTGATCTTTTAGGTGGGCGGGAGTTGGCTTGGTTTGCCTTCGGGAACAGTTCCGCCTTCTCCCAATCTCTCACAAGAACATGTTCCTTGAAAACAAAATATTGGTTTATAACAATGTTTTACAAGCGGGTTTATGTCGAGCAACAAAGAAAGTATCGCTTCCTATTAACAAAACTCTAGGGGCTGTCGCTATTGTCAAATTCGTTGAATGCAATTTGAATAAAATAGGGAACAAATGAAGTCCAAAAACTACGATAAATGTGAATATTCTAAAAAGTAAACAAGTCGAAAACAAAAGCAATAATTATTGAAAAACCATGACTTTAAATTGATTACACTTTAGCCCAGAAGACAGCGCCAGACTACACTGAACAATCCAAATAATATTTGAAACCTAACGCCAAGATAAGAAAAACTGATGTTAACTGGATTCGATTTCCGGCCTTGGCCTTGGATTTGATTTGAAGCATTAATAAAGTATAAAGCATGTCTGATATCCCGTCTCCGTCCTCTCGACTCTTGATCGGTATTTGAGGATGTAAGGCATGAAAAAATAGCCATTACTTACTTTACTAATGCCCAGATCGCTCAGATCTTCCTAAAAAAATCTGTTTGATACATCTATTTCCGGAAAAATGTATCATATAAAAGTGATACCATCTGGTGTTTTATCCGTCCTAGCATGCATATTGATTTTGTTCCTGACCGGTTTCGGATTTTCATCTATCATCAGAGCAAATTCACCAAGCTCGTGTAGAGAGTGATGACATATATATATATATAACCAACAAGTATGAGTTGTTGTGGTGGTTGGTTCCGCAGAGCTGGAAAGCATCAGAGACATTTTCAAATTCAATTTATACACTATAGTGAACTGAATTTGCTCTGTGCAAGTCTGTGTTATCATACTGTCTGACAAACGCATCCTGAAAATGGGCGAACCCCCGAAACCGGTCGATGACCACAGAAAATGTCTCTGAAACAAGTATGAGTGTAACAGTAACATTACGTTGAAATGAACTCTCTAAACGAACTTGGTGAATTTGCTCTGACAATAGATGGAAATCCGAAACTGGTCACGTTTTCTCAAGAAAATTCATTTAAGAGGGGAGAAGGTGGAGTTATATTTTCTTCTTAAGTGTTATTTCAGTTTATTATACCATTCTATATAATATTAATCAGAATTAAATAAGTTACCAAAATTACCAGTTTAATGAAAATCTTCTTCTTCTTCCTGTAGCACTACGGCCCTTGAAGGACCTTGGCTTCCTGCAGCAGATGGTACCAGACGTCCCTGTCCATAACCTTCCTTCTCCATTGCCTTACTTTCATGTTTCGGAGATCGGACTCTACATCCTGCAACCATCGCAGTCGGATCCTCCCCCTTCGTCTTCCGCCGCCTGGGTGACCTTCATATGCTTTCCACGGCGCTCTCTCTCTTTCCATTCTGTGGAGGTGACCTAACCATCGCAATCTTCCCAGCTTTATCACCGTGACTAATTCATCCTCCTTAAAGAGCTGCTTCAACTCAGCGTTCTTTCGGCACCGATAAACGCTGTTTTCCATTGCTGGCCCGTATATATATATCTCAGCACATTCCTTTCCCAGCAGTTGAGTTTATATTCGTCGGCTACCGTCAATGTCCAAGTCTCAGAACCATGCATAACTGTTGGCCTGAGAATGGTCTTGTGTATGGCAACTTTAGCTTGCCTGGAGACATACTTATTACGGATCGTCGATCTTAGCGCTCCCAGGCATCTGTTTCCGGCTAAAATTCTACTTCTAATGTCAGTGCTGACCTCATTTTTGGCCGTAAGGGTTGCTCCTAAATATTTAAATTCCCTTACCCCTTCAAAACGGTACGGCTCGACTTGAATTTCTCGGAAATTCCTTTGTCTTCTTGTAGTTACCATATAATTCGTTTTTCCTTCATTGACGCGAAGCCCAAAAATAGCAGTTCCTTCCTCTAGCTCACTGAATGCAGTTTTTAGTGCCGCAAGCAGATCTTGCAATAAGCACTACATCATCTGCGTAGGCTAAGTACTGGGTCATGCGGTTGTATATGGTGCATCCAGTATTGGATGTTATTTTCCTTACTGCCATTTCCAGCACCAGGTTAAAGAGGATGGTTGATATTGGGTCTCCTTGTCTTAGACCAGTGTTTACTGGGAATTCTTGAGACACATTGCCTTGCACCAATACTTTAGCTACGATGTAAGTTAGGCTCATATTCACCAGTCTAATCACTTTCGCAGGCACTTGCAGGAATTTTAAACATCTAATAAGCCCTGTACGTGAAATGGTGTCATAAGCCATTTTGAAATCCACGTAAAGCTGGTGATGATCTAGATTATTTTCGTAAAATTTTTCTAACACCGCTCTCATGGTAAAGATGTGGTCTGTTGTTGATCTTCCTTTTTGGAAACCGCACTGGTAGTCTCCAAGCACGCTTTCTGCTACATTTGTTACTCTTCCCATGATGAGAATCGCCAGGATTTTTGTAAACCGTGCTCAGCAGGGAAATTCCATGAAAATTAGAGCACTTTAATTTAATGAAAATTGGTTGATCCAAAAGTGCGACTTAGTTTTTTGAGGTTTTCTACAAAAAAAAATATGCTCCAATGATTGGCTTTAAACTAGGAATATTAAACTTCACATACAAAGAGCTATAACTTTTATTTGAAACATTAAAAGGGAATATTCATTTAAGAAGTGGTTTTGGGGAAGCGTAAGGTTATTTTAATGTATTATACGATTCTATTATCATCCATATACGAATAATTATCCATATACTCGTAATTATTAATTAGAACTAAATATGTTGACAAAATTCCAAGTTTGAAGAAAATCAATTGACCGGAAGTGTGCATTAACTGAAAGTCGTTTTCAGTTTTTCTTTGATTTCTCCATAAAATCACCGAAAAACCGAAAAAAAATTGTCATTTCTGTAAATTGTGGTAAGAGAAAGTTGTGTGAGTGTTTAAACACGTGACTTTTTTTTTTTTGCCTATAAGACTGAACCAGTGATTGTACTTTTTTCTTATATATATCTCATAAAAATTAAAAAAGTTCAATCGTATTATAAAAAAAGTTATTAGCAAGTTTTACCAAACTCACATACAAGATTTCAGTTTCATTATGTGATAAACTAATACTTATATATAAGCCGCGCGAACAATTTCCTTGTACATGTCCCATGGTCAGAGCTATGAACCAACAACGCCAGTGAATGTATATCTCTCTCTCTGTCTACATATATATATAGATAGACATTACGCAAACATGGGAAAGTAATATGGTATATTTCTTGACCACATAAGATATAAAAATGAACACATAAATAGCATAATCATAATATAATAAAAAAAAAATTTTTGTTTTTATATATATGAAAATAACAATTGAATGATAAATAAAAGAGTTAATAAGCAACAACCAAAAAAAAAATATAAGTTAAAAATAAAATAAAATAATTAACATAAATAATTACTTTCATGTGATATTATAATTTAGTTAAAATTTTATTTGCGTTTTTATTTCACAAAATAAATAAATAAATAATAAATTAAAGCAATAACTTAAAATTATGTAACTTATGTTTTGAAGTTACGTCATTAAAGTATTTTTAAGTCTATAATTATCATGTAAATTTCTGGGCTTATAAAAACAAAAAAAAATGTCTAAAAATTAAAAATGATTTTTATTAATCAACATTATTCGAATATAATTATCATTAAGTTTTATTTAAATGATTCATCTGATATTGTATATTATACTTCATCTAAAATAGATACTTGGAATATAGATATTTGCCTCATGAATAAAGCTATTCATCCTAAAATAATAAATGATAGAATTTAAATATCTTTTAGCCAAGCCCCCCCCCCCCCCAAATGGGCGGAATTAATTATAGTCACCTAGGTAGGTTATCCGCCATCATATTTACCAAAAATCTGCTTTCCTTGTAGTTTTGATGATAAATTTTCTTATAAGTGAATATTTAAGAAATGTTCAGTTCCCCTTACATGGTGGAACCGTAACTGTACTAAATGGCCCTATAAAAGAATACAACTTTTAGAAAAACCCCTATAATCAATTTTTTTCCGGAAAACTATTTCAAATAATTATAATAGTTTTTTTTATACATACGTAAATGTATACCAAATCGCGGAAAACTGGACAACTCATTCTGCACAACATGTACTTCCGGTTAATCGATTTTCTTCCAACTTGAAACTTTTTTTAACGTACTAATTAATATTATATATATATATAATATAAAACACAAGTAATAATGTATGGTATTTTCAAATAGCACTTCAGAAGGAAGGAACCGAAAATCAACCATCTTAAAATTCCCTCAAACAGCATTTAAACTAAATAACTAAAGTTTGGAATTTCTGGGATTTTCCAGCTAAGATTTATGCTAATCCACCTATCTGGACAGCTTCACAGCATTCATCCTTATGGATGAGCTCAGTTGGTTTTCGGCAGTCCAAAATGCTCATCGGGGGTCCGGACAAGGACATTAGTGAGACGTTGCTGTGTTTTTCACGGAGCGTTCTCAGGCATCTGGTTGGATCTCTTACTGGACATTGTGGTTTAAGGAGACATCTCTACACAATGGGGCTCATGCCGGATCCATTTTGTAGAGTCTGTGAGATAGAGGAGGAAACACCCATCCATCTTATGGCTGATTGCCTGGGTTGTGAGGAAATTAGGTTCAGGACCTTTGGTCAAAATAGGATGTCCAGTGAGGCTTTGGATAGCGTAGGGTTTCCCTCCCCACAGACAAATAATAATATGCTAATCCACACTACCAAACAGACACGATAATACAAACCACTTAGCAAAAAAAAAAAAATTGGGATTCATGGAGATATTCAAATCGTATATTTCTGGTAAAAAAATCGATAACGAAAATCTGCCACGATCGATTTGCAATACTTCTTCTTTAAGAGAATTTTTGTTTTTTTGTTTTTAATTTATGGCGCGTCAACAATCTATATGGTCATTGGCGCCCGGCTCCTTCTCAGTGCACTGCCGGTCTCCGGACAGTGTTCTCTCGTTACAGACAACACTGTCCATCACCGGCCAGTGAGGATGAAAGAGGTAGAGGTTCCTAGGAAGAAAAAAAATCTAAGGGTAGCACAACTGGAATCGAACCCGTGTCCTCCTTCGTGGGAGTCCAGTGCGCTAACCACTTAGCTATTCCATTCCCTTTTTAATAGTTGAGATGTAGTTTAATTCTGATTTTTTTCTGCAATAATAGGAATAATTTAAAATAAATTTCAGTGTACTATATATATAATACTTTTATTGATTAATTTAGTTTTTTTTATATATTTAATTGATTATTTTTTTTATATTTTTGTGTATTCATTATTTGCTTTGTAACCTTTGTACTGACCCTGAAGAAGGCAATAAATTTGCCGAAACGTCGATGAAAATTTGAAAAAAGAGTTTTTTTTTTTTTGTGATCAAACCTCAACATCCATTTTACAACTTTACCCCCCCCCCCTTTTGCTATTTTTTCGAAAATATCTCCAATGATTTTATTTAAAGCTAATACGAAACACAGACATAGACAAATTTCTAAAAACCCCTTTTTTGGTCTCTGGAGTCGTTTATTTCCGGAAGAAAATTCTCTTACGGTAGCTAAGTGAACAGGGAAAAGTTTTACAGGTGTTACTGAACTCAAAAAAAACTCAATTTTTGGAAATTTGACATGATCCATAAAACTTTCTATTTTAAGTGAACCTAATTTCCCTGCTCCCTCAGAACCCTAAAAAAAACAAAAAAAAACTCATTTTTTTCGAATAAATTTCCGAACTGGTAGACGTACGGTAAAAGCTTAGTAAGTTGTTATATATTTAGATAAAATCATGGAGTCACAGTTTTCCAGAAAATCATAGAAAGTCTATTCATATATAAGTGATATAGAATTTTAATGAATTACGGGATTTTCACTAATACGGCTGATGCTCGGATGGATGCCCTGGAAATAGTTCAGTTTCATTTTCTAGTGAGTTTTAGTTTTTTTAATAAAATTGAAAAGAAAGTTGATAAAGAAAAAAAAAAACTATCTGATAAAACTGGGGCACAGTCGAGATTGCAATATGGCCAAGAATAGGAATTTAATGAATGGCTAAATGAAATCGATACTTAAATAGTCACTGGCTACTTTCATTACAACATTCTTACTAACGTGTGATATGGGTGACATTATGGTGGATATATTAATATTAAATGAATATTTTGTTTTCTAAATGTTTATTATTTCTATAAATAAAGAGGTAATAAAAAGTCATTTAAATTTTACAGTCTAGTCGTTTAAATGAATGTTTATTTATTACGTATCTCATAAAACTTGAAAAAAATAAAAATAAAAAATAGAATTATTGAGGAGAAATTTAAAGTAAATAATGATATTAATAATAAATACTAACAAATATATATATATATATAAAAAAGAAACTTTCATAATGTACACAAAGATATGTATGACGCTATTCTGTACACACCTTACAATGATATTGTTTGTTACCTGTAAGTGTGTATGTACGTATGGATAGTATAACGGATAATGCCGTTAGGCGGCCGGCAACTTATTGTGCAAATGTAGGTGTGGTAAAGTCCTTCGGCTATTTCATATAGTTAATACAAACACGGTTACAAACACAACTACACACAAACACACACACATACTACAACTCTGAGACAGATATTGTTGAGACAAAAGAAGTAAGATATTTCACTTATACTTTCCCTGTACCAGACTAGTTTTTTTTATGTATTTTTTTTTTTGGAGGGAAAGACCAAAAAGAAATTTATAGTTTTTGTTAATTATGAATATAGCAAGTTTTTTTTTTTAATTTCTTTCCGAACAAGTTAACAAGGTATACTAATTGGCCACGTGTCTTAATAATATTCGGAGATATTTAATGATATTTGGCTAAAACCGGTTTCCTTGATTCGCTTTTATATAATGTGTCAAATCATTTCAAATAGATCATTTAAAAGTGGAATAAATTTGGGGGGTCCAGAGTCCAGGAAGTCAGAAATTTTTTTTGTTTCCCTGTAATTTCTATTTCTGTTTTACGGTCATCTATCCGTTACAAGCGATCTTTAATTGTTAAACGTGCAAAAATATTAACATAGCATACTCAAATTCAGTGTAAACTGAGATAGTGTTGCTTTCAATGATGCCAGTCGATATATGTATTCTCGAAAACACAGAGATTAATGATTCAAACCGATCGATGGTTATGGTAAACATAAACAGAAAGTGATGTTGTAAAATAGATATTGAGGTTCGGTCACAAAACTTTTTTTTTTCATATTTTCACCGACGTTTCGGCAAATATATTGCCTTCTTCAGGTAATAAAGGATGCTAATTTTCTATTTTCCTTAGCCAATTTTTTAAAAACTTGCAGGCATCATTTCCGAAGGTTATGGAGTTACAAGTAAAAAAAAGCCTTTGTACATGATGAAATTAGTGCTCACCTCAGCAATATTGATGTTTTGATGTTCATTAAGACCGCTGTAATGTTAAATGGTTGTTGAGGTTCGGTCACAGAAAAACTTTTTACTTTCTCTTACTCCTAGTAAAAGAGGAAATATTTTAATCGTGTCAGATTTTCGATATCGAGTTTTCACCGGAAATATCCGTTTTGGAGTCCCCTAGTCCGAAAAAGTGTTTTTAGCACATGGTCGTTGTGTGTGTGTGGTGTGGGGTGTGTGTGGTGGGTGTGAAACAGCATAGCTCAAAAACGAAAAACCGTAGAAAGTTGAAACTTGATATTACGTTTAGGTATCACCATGGGATCTGACGGTGCGTTATCTCTCAAAATTCCTCAACCGAAGTACCACTTTAGTAGTTGTTTTTTTTTACAGTAACGTGGTATTCAGTTTATTTAGAACAATGCTATCAGCTAAATATACTAGTTATAATTAAACTGTTGGTTGAAATTCCGAGTTTGAAAAACAATCGGATAACCCGAATGCGTTGACATTACCACTTGCTACATAATTCTTTTCCCTTTTCCGCGTTTTGCGCAAAAATGCACCCACACGAATTTTCCTTGAAACTCCGTCTATACAAACTAAAAACTGAACAAGATCTTAACATTTTTATTAAAAACTTTTTCTCTGGAAAATTATTTAAAAAGGCACTTTTGGGGAGGAGGGATGGGGGGTTATATTTTTTCTTCCAAAGTGCTCTCAATTTTGATTTACAGTCTATCATCCAAACAAACTTAATTAGAAATAAATAGATGGCCAAAATTCCGAGATTCAAGAAAATTAGTAAACCGGAAGTGCGCTTTTACTGAACAGTTTTTTGTCAGTTTTCGACGAATTTCAATTAATTTGGTGCACAAACTATAAAATTTGTCAATTATAATTTTGAGAACTGGAGTAAGAGAAAGTTGTGTGAGTGTTTCACACCAGATTTTTTTTGTTTCCGAATTTTCACCGATGTTTCGGCAAATTTATTGCTTCTTCAGGATAAAACTTCAGACGGTTGTAACGAACATCAAAACATAAACAGAAACTGAATGCAAATGGAAATAATCTCAGAAAGCAATAAATATTATTAGAAAACTTAATGCCTCATTAAATTAGTTAAAGTAAGGTAAAATAGAAAACACAAATTTGACATTCATTAACCCGAAAAATTGACACGACATTAACTGAACTGTTCGACTCTGACAATAATTAGAAATCCACTTTTGACGTGATAATTAATCGTGGACAAAAATACACCAAACTACGGCACTTATAATGAGTTTACAATAAATAAAAATGCAGTTTTCTATGAAGTTGGTTTATTTATTAACAACAATTGATTTATTCCATTAACTTCCCGTCGCTTTTGTAATATTTCCTTGCGTTTCGTTGATTATAAGAGATTTTATACAGTTCTGCTCTTCTATATATCTCTTCACCTACAAAGTCTGTTGAATAATTTCATAGTACTTTTTACTTAAATACAATTAAGTCTGCGATCGTATACTTCGTAGCATGTATCTTTTTTTATTTATTTTTTCTGACCCTTCTCTGATTTTCCTCCATTGCCGCCAGAATTCATCTGGTTTCTATAAAGACTTTGACTTCCACTTTTAAAGTTTCGAAACCGAATGATTCCATTAGAAGCGATTTTCTACTAGAAAAGAGGATGTAGAGACTTGCAAAGATATTTTTACTCATAAGCGGCGTTTACACGATCAATATTATTGTCAATACCAGTATTGACAATATTTCCATCAATACTCATACTAACCACTATCAATATTTCATTACTTTACACGATCAATATTATTGTCAATACTACTTACTATTTCTGCCACTAGGAGAGTGTATTTACGTGTTTATACTCATCAGTTTAGTGGTTTTTTTTAACCTTTAAAAAATGAATAATCGTTCTAAAGCTTGCGTAGCTATTATTTTGGCCCATGGTTATAGTTAGCTATTTACCCTGCTGCTCACTTTATTAATATTGTATAGAAAACTCAAGGGGGGGAGCTCTAATGTTTCTTATTTAAATTACTTCCATTATCTTTCACTTTTAATTATAATTCCTTTATAAAATATCGAAAATAAACATTATCCTAATGATATATTTAATAAAATATAATAATAGTGGTAATTTTTAGATACATTTATTTTTTATTAACACCTTAGAAGGAAAAATACTAAACCTTTATCTAACTTTCCACCAAAATCAAGCATAAACAAGGAAAATTGTTTGATAGACTTTTCATGTACACAAGTAGTGATTTAATATGCCTACCATTCAGAAGGAAAGTTAGAAGCCTATTTTCTCTCTATATTAAACAGCATGGCAAATAAAAACCCTTTTTGAAACAAAAAGTTAAATTAACTGCGAAACATTCATACGATTTTTCTAATAATGCAATTGTCAGAGTTCAAACTGAAATGTTTTCTTAAAATGGAAATTTTAAATTAATTGGGCCAGTCAACTTTAATATATTATAGGAGATGTTCATTACATAGAATTCTTTAACCTATTATAATAGTGTCGCTTTTGTTTTGTACAGGTTAGTTGTAACGTTCGATAAAACTATTGAACTGACCAATAATATTGTCGATATCCCCTTCAAATTCTCAGTATTGATAGAAAATCTGAATTTCATCAATACTCTTGTCAATACCGACCATCAATACATTTTTTTTCACGTTACACGATCAATATTATTGTCAATACTTTAAAGTAAACGCCGCTATATCAATATTTATTTTTTATTTATATAATTTATATGTTATGTTTTATATATTTCTTAATAAAATACAGAAGAAGGAGAAGTGTGTAATCTCTCTCTCTTTGAGAAGTACAGGAAGAACTGATCCAGGTCGAGGGCACATTTTTTTTTTTTTTTTTAATATTCGTTGATTAAAATATTTTTTGGTCTATTACTGTCTCTAAATACTCTGTCGGAAGAAGAGTGAACTAAATATCTCAGAAAAGAAAAGTCGAGAATAGCTTGGAATTGATCATTCAGTTTAGGATATTACCATTGTATTCAACACGAAATTTCGGTTAAAATTTGTTAAACGAAAGTGGAATTTTCACTAAACTTCATTGTTTTTATTTATTTTTTTTCCACTTTTTCTTTATTTTATATTTATTTCTAATTAATATTATGTAAATGAAGAAAAGTATAATAAACATAATTAACACTTTATTGGGAAACATAACCCTACCATTCCACCAAAACCTACCTTAAATGAATATTTTTCCCAGAGAAATGTTCCAAATAAAAGTTGGAGCTCCTAATATGTATATTTAGTTGAAAAAAGTGTAAAATCAATTCAGTGATGATATTTCCGGTTGACGTATTGTGACAGATACCTTACTGTCTGATCCCCCATTGGTGATACCTAAACGGGATGTTAGTTTGAACTTTCTGCGTTTTTTTGTTGTTTTTTTTTTTAGCTATGCTGTTCACGTATACATATACACCACTCTCTAAAAACCACTTTTTCCGACTTAGGGGACCTCAAATCTGTATTGCTTGTGAAAACTCGATATCAAAAATTTGACTTGATTAAAATACTTTCTCATACTAACGGTAAGAGGAAGTAAACATATTTTAGAAAAATAAATGACCAAATTTATAGTAACATCAGAACAAAGCCTATAGATATTAATTAGACAGCCCAATCAGGCAGTATCTCTACGGTTTCAACGGTGTAATATATTTGGTGGATGTTGTGTTTGTGTTGTATGTTGTAGTGTTTAGCACGAGCGATATTGAAAGGGCTTCGTAGAGAGAGAGAGAGATGTTTCAGATATAAGTAAGAATCACCACTGGTTTAAAAGAAATATATCATCTCTAAATGAATTTAAATACTGTATAATAATTCGTAATAATAAACTTTTAAATATATAGCATCAAATATTTAGCTAGATTTATTTAAACTCAAATGTTCACACTTATAAACTAGCACTAATGTTCTCTCTCGAATGATTACTGGGATGAATGCCGTTAAGACGACTCTTCAAATAAAGTTCCTCTTGGTAGTTAAAACCTGTCCTTTATATTTGATTTCTAGAAGGGGTTAAAAGACAAAGTGTGGCCGACTTCTCTGACCTGATTTCTAACGGTGTCTTGTTCTTGGGTCCTTATATCTAGGGATATCATTGAACTCAGATTGATAGTCCCTCCCCTAACAGTTCTAAGTTCATTTCACTACACTAAAATATCAACTTGATTTTAAGTTAAAATTCAATGAAATATTTTCCAAAATTATTTCAATTTGTCCATGTGTTTCTTCAATTACAATAGGCATAATAGATTCCCCATATTGTCCGTGTGCTCCAAACTCTACAGTTGTACAAGATTATCTTCATCTGTTATACGATTGCCCTTCGCTCCCAAGGCGTAGGAGCCAATTAATATTGTCTATTGATGGTCTGAAAAGGAAACCAATTTGCCCCCTTCAAAGAAGATCAGTTCTTTTTGAAGGACTATCTACAAGACTTGACTGAAGTCACTCACCCAGTCTAAGTACCACCATAACTAGATGTCTTGTTGTGATTGATTATTTCTTTGTTTTGTTTTTATTGCGATATTGTTCGTCATACTATTTAATTAAACAATTATTTGTATTGTCTTTAAATATTATCAGATGTAATTAATTACATGCAAAATTTATTAATGGAACATATAGATAAATAAGTTCTTCATTGGTAGAGGCATTACTAAGGGGTGGAGGACAAGAGCTTATATCAGATTATTTTTTTTGTTTTTATATAAATATGAACAAAAGTTACTTTCCTACAATTACTTTAACTTAAAACACTTTTCATTGATAGCCTTGCACTATTCCTCAGATTATAGACAGAAAGACATCGCGTCAAAGATGGTTACTACAGCTGACGTGGAAAGTATGTGAAGCGATGAACGTGAGAAAATAAGAAGATATATACAGACCTTGAAGTTCTGTGGCAGCAATCCACCGTTAGGTGGTTATCAAATTTCTGTTCGTAACACTATGAAGTAACTTTACCTCTAGACTAGAAGTTACACTAATTTTTTTTTTTTATATATAACAACTTGTACACATAGTTCGCATTCCAAACTTTCCATAACATTTTAACGCACGTATTAAAAGTTATTACACTCCATTCTTTTCTTACATCAGTTCTGCGTGCTACGTATCTTCCTAGTGGAAAATATAAAAATTCACAATTTTAAATTGTGGCTAATTTTAGCTCAGGATCACCAATATTCTAATCAGTTAAAGTTACTATAACTTGATATACATCCCAATAATTGACTTAAAAGTCATTTGTTTCCTCATTGTTTCATTGAATGTGCTGCAATAAAAACTTTACCTGGGATTAATGAACAGATTCTCAAGAAAATCGCTGAAAAAGCTGAATCCGTATCAGCAGATTAACAAGTTGGTCTCGCTTTCACATACTGTAAGTGCATTTGTAAATAGGTATGTACATATGTTTGTATACGTATGTTTGCGCCTATATGGAAAGCATATTGCAAAAACTAAAAAAATACCGGGAAATTCAAACTTCCACATTCTGTTTAGACATCACTAGGGGTGTTCCGGTTCACAAGATGTTCCGGTCTACTGTATCTTCCATGCATAGAGCACTCCACATAAGGCCGCGTTTAGGTATACAAGTTAAATCCACATCAACATTTTTATGGCCAGCCCAACTCTAAACATTGTACCGTTGGAATTTTATAGAAAATTGTTTAATTTCATTAATTTAGAGTAAGGAGAATGTCTTGTTTCACACTTTTTTGTCTTCGAAACGTCTTAAACTTGAATGTCCGTTGAAAATTCCATTTTGAAAATCTGTTAATGTTATTGCGTTGTGTAGAGCCTCAACTCTCTTAGACATTGAGAAAAATAAATGAAGAATTTCATCTTGTATAATAGTAATCCTTCATTTTAAACAGTCTCCCAGTTGTTGCATACACGACATAGCTCGCAAGCGGTATCTGTTGCTTGCAGTTACTTGGGGAGTAGAATTAGAATAGAAGTGGGAGGGGGAGCCTCATTCCACTGCGACCTGCTAGTCGAGGTCTATTGTGGATCCCCTTAAATTATAGCACAACCCCCCAGCTTTGCCCTCCTGATCAATCCTATCGAAGCTGAGAGCGGCTCCGTCATGAAGCTCCTAGCTTCGGGATTGCCTGTCCCCAATTGAAGAAACCTAATCCTCGCCAGGCCGGCGCACTCACAAAGGATGTGCGCCGGGGGTTTCTTCCTCTACCTTGCAGAATCGGCATACCACACTGTCCGCAAGTTGTAAGTGGTGCATGTGTCTGTTCAGCCTACAATGCCCTGTTAGTAGACCCACAATTAACCTTATATCCCTTCGGGTCTGGCTGGTCTGGCTCAGTAGGTCTCTGGTAAATTTAGGCAAATGTCATTTGATGAAGAGCTTTGCCTGCCTCTGTCCTGGTGTTCTCTCCCACCAACGCGGACGCTGTTCTTCATCCACCCCTGATAGAAGTTTGAATGAGGCTCCTGGACAAGCCGCAGAAGGGTTCGAGGCCGATAAAGGTATCCTGAGAAACCCTCCCTCGCTAGGGCATCCGCCCTCTCATTGCCCAGAAACCCCGCATGTCCCGGCACCCAGGCGAGTGTCAGTTTATTCCGAGTACCCACCTGGGTGAGGGCAAGTAGGCAGTCTCACACCAGTCTTGAGACTATTTGGTGGGGGGAAAGTGCCTTCAGGGCTGCCTGACTGTCGGAGTATATGGCCACTCTTCTACCACTATACTTTGCCTTAGAATCTCTCTAGCGCAGAGTTGTAACGCCACGACTTCAGCCTGAAAGACCGTGGCGTACTTCCCTAGGCTACCCTCAATTTTAACCATAGACTCCTACTTGGGAAGTAGCGACCCCACGGGTTACCACAGCTCAGTAGTCCATGCACTTCATCAGAATAGTACACAATACGCTTAAACTACATACACTCTACACTTTAAAAACAAGGATAAACACAGTACACAAACTAGGATCTCCGTTCTTACTTAATCGGCGAAAGCCAATGGAGAAGGAAGGGAATAGCTCAGTGTTAGCGCGCTGGACTTGCAACGCGGAGTTTCCGGGTTTGAATCCAGCATGCTGCCCTTAGATTTTTTCTTCCTAAGAGAGCCTCTACAACTAACTCTCTGTCCGGTGATGGGCAGTGTTGTCTGTGGCTAGAAAACACTGCTTGAAGGCCGGCTGTGCATAAGAGAAGGCTCCAGGGGGCACAATAGATCTTTCAGGTGCAATAATCCCCTACAACAATCTACATCTACATACACGACATAATAATCGTATACACTCAATTCGAATTATTTGCTGTTCAGAAAACGTGTGATTTAAGGTCGCAAAATGGGGGTTTCCCACCTAGTAATCAGAAGCACAAACAATTAAACATGCGTCCTAGCTTTTAAGGTTTATAACAAATGGTGTCGTATTTATCCGAGAACACGGATATTGTCACACACTATTTATAAAGACTATTCTTAGATAAGCTTTAATAATTTCAATAGTAAATAAAAGTATTATTTTTAGAATATTTTTAAGTCGTGACATATTTACATTGTAATGTAAATCTGTATGTATCTTTTTTTTTTAAGATTATGATAATATAACCAACAACGGTACTTTATAGGTAAGAACATAAAGTGAAAATGTTTATTTCTTTCTCTATAACTAATATTTACTAACATTAGTTTAAACCGGATATTGAAATTACATTCACCACCTTTATTAGTTTACAATGGAGATGTGACTGTGTCAACACTAATTACTTGTAGATAAATATTATTAATTTTATTTTATTCTGATTCAACCTTAGATATGGGACAAATAGTATCGAATAAGTTTCGCTAATAATTAAGTATAAAGTTACAGGACTATAATTATAATAATACTCCGAGTGACTTTTCAAAAAAATCTGGTGAAGATTTTCTTATAGTCTTCATTATTAAGCATTTATTGGGATTAAATATAATGGAAGCAAGTCAGTTCTTAGTGAAAATTCGTCACCATCATGCCTCCAAGAGCATTTCCCAACTATGCATCATCCCGCCCTTATTATTATTATGCCGGGTGCCTGATGGCGTGGGACCTAAGCCTATTATCCCCCCCCATTTTCCCTTAATTAATCTCCCCCGGTAGCTTACCGGTCAGTCTACAATATCTCAAGATATCCTTAAACTCAGCCCCGCCCAGGCTATACTGCGAGAGTGGTGCCCTCCCAAAACTCCGAAACCTAGTCTCAGCGAATGGGGACACGGACATAATCGTGTGCACCTTTCCCCCCACAAACCAGAAAGTGACTCCCGTCCGTCGCAATTCTGACAAATGGGACTAGACGTCCTCCCTATGTTAAACAAGTGACTAGACACCCAAGTGTGTCCAGTCACTACCCCCACCAAGGTCCTCAGACCTGTCCTACTGAGAGGCAAGAGATACTCCGAAATTCCCTGCTTATTTACTTTTATAAATCTTTTAGCTTGGAGGCACCCCTGCGTGTCCCTCCAGCATTTCTCCAAGACTCTCATCTCCCAAAGTCTAATCTGTTTATCACGAAACTTCTTTGTGACAGCAAGGGCTGGTTCAGGACCACAAAATGGTAATGATGATCCCTCCCTAGCCAACTGATCCGCCCTCTCATTGCCCTCTATTCCCGCATGTCCGGGTATCCAATAGAGACCACTTACCCCTCCGAGCCAAAGCATTAAGCCTTCTCCTACATTCTCCCACTAGTTCGAACTCCACCATGGCTTACTTAAAGCCCTTAGTGCGGACTGACTATCAGAGAAAATCCGCACCTCTTTGATCTCTCCTTGCCACTCCCCCACAAGGCGGAAGCATTCAAGAATGCCCACCACCTCGGACTGGAAGACAGTGGCCAAACCACCCAAGGCCTCCGAACTCCCTCTATCTAACTCCTGCAACCATGCTCCCGCTCCTGATAGGGCAGTTCCCTCCTGCTTAGAGCCATCTGAATAACAGCGAATAATGCCGTTACCCGGCTCCGTTGGCCTCGAGAGGTTGTCATCCCCTATACTGCCAATACTGATCTCATAATCCCTCTCAAAACCCCATTTTTTGCTCGTCTCATCGAGTTTAGATAGCAGAAATAGGTTCACTCATATCCCGCCCATTGCAAGGTATGTCCTTCAAATGGACAGCCATGGTTCCCCATAAAAGCTGCCTCTAGCTCCCACCAAAAGCTAGGAGAAATAGGAACAAAACGCTAGTCATAAGAACAAAAAGGTTTAAGAGAAGTCACCAGTTAAACTCTTGAAGACAAGTTTCAAAATCAAGCTAGCTTCCGTAGAAAGAATAAGCAAGAATTCTAACTAGTCTCATCGCTGTTCAAGTGACTCACATCATCCTAAGCTACCATTAATAATAGGCATTATTGATCACCCTCTTCCCATTACTATTATATAAATATAGCTGTTGGGTATGTAATAGAATCCGAAGAGAGGGAAGCAGCGATAGAAACACACACAAATTTGAGTGTCACTCGCTACTTTGACCAGAAGAATGGGAGACTGTTTAAATACAGCTGCGCTAGCCCTTCAGGGGACAGTCTTTAAAACAGTTTGAACAGCAGTTACAACGCGTCAGCAACCAACTACTACC
>JAAEAF010012803.1:0-10717 GCA_011037195.1 Triatoma infestans
GTGTGTGTGTGTGTGTGTGTGTGTGTGTGTGTGTGTGAACAGCATAGCTGAAAAACGAAAAACTGTAGAAAGTTGAAACTTGATATTACGTTTAGGTATTACCATGGGATCTGACGGTGAGTTATCTGTAAAAATTCCTCTACCAGAAGCACCACTTTACTAGTTGATTTTTTTACGTTTTTGCGATTTTATAAAAAAATGGCTCCGACGATTTTCTTTAAACTTCGTGTATAAACTAAACATGCAAAGATCTACGTCTTTTATTAAAACATTTCTCTGGGAAAATTCATTTTTAAGGGAATGGTGGGGTTACAGCTTCCTGTAAAGTGCTATCACAGTTGATTATATAATTCTATCATCCAAACAAAATTAATTAGAAATAAATAGATGGCCAAAATCTGGAGTTTTAAGAAAATTAGTAAGCCGGAAGTGCGCTTTTACTGAAAAGTATTGTTAGTTTTCGACGAATTTCATTAAATTTGGTTCACACTAACTATAAAATTTGTCAATTATAATTTTGAAAACAGGAATAAGAGAAAGTTGTGTGAGTGTTTCATACCAGATTTTTTTATCCAGTTTCTTATCAAACTCTCTTATCAAAATATAGAGCCATAACATGTCTAAAAGTAAACATTTTCAAGAACATGTTTTAGTGAATTTGTTTTGTGTAAGTTTAAACAACCGTTATGAGTGTTCCGGTGGCTGTCAGGGGTCTATATAAGAGAAAAAAAAAAAACGGAGTCATTAGAATTATTGTAGATTTGTTAAAATGTGACATAGAAACCCAACATTTTCGCCAGAATTGGCAACTCTACTTTAACCTTTTTTAACTACAAATCGCCCGCATGCCAAAAAAAATCTGGATCTATAAGTCAAAAATACGACTTTCTTTTACTCCAATAAATAAAATTTAATTAAAAACTTCCTTTAAAATTGTTTACAATGTTTAGTTGGGCTGGCCATAGTAGAAAAAAGGTGTTAGGGTTATACTTGTATATCTGAGCGGAAGTGAGGTGCGCCTTCTGTCAAAACTAACAAAGCTTATGTAACATAAATTTAAACATAACTAAATAACCACCAAAAACCCTCTAAAATCAAGTTTTCTGGAAAAATACTTCAAATGAAATTGATACATTTTTATCTGTGTAGTGGAGCATTTCAAATTTAAAGAAAATCTTTGTAGCTGTTTTCGAGAAGATTCCAAAAAAAAAAACTCAAAAAACTTACTTCTATAAAATCGTACTTCTGGTTAATTGATTTTCTTCAAATATGGAATTAAATAAGTGTTTCTAATGTGTATTAATCAATTTTAAAATTAATTTTCCCGGTGGAAAATGTTTCAAATAAAAGTGGTAGGTATTTATTTGTGAAGATAATGGTGTGAAGTTCAAAGAACATCGTGTTTTCAAGAAAATCGGAAAAAACTAAAATTCAGTAGAGTTTTACTTCCGGTCAATGAATTTTGCCCTCAACCTTCAAGTCAGATGTGGTGTGGTTCAAAACCCTTTGAGCTTCCATTTTTTTTGTGATATTTTGTTCACACACAGACTCGTACAGATAATTTGCTATAAACATGTACTTCCGGTGAAAAATCAATTTGAAAAATATGACACGATCGCAGTATAAGCCTCTTAATAATAGCAAGAAAAGTAGTGAAAAGTACTAGATATTGCAAAATGTTGGTTAACTAATATTTATAATCAAGCATCCATCATATGTGATTATAAATTTTAAACAAAGCGACTGAAACTGTGAATATTTAATCATAAAAGACGATTGATATGGAGATATTTGCCTTTAGAAGAATTTAACCAGTTCATTAAAGTCCCCTTGATGGGCAGAGTATATCTTAGCGTAATAACATGAACAACCGTAACGTTAATTACTAATAGCACTTAAAATGCTATCAGGATTGCAGATGAGGCACCTCAACCTAAATTCCAATCGTTACAATTTTATTGAAGAGAAAAGATTATTAAAGGCTAATACCTCTTCGTAATTTATCGTTGTAACTTAAAACTACAAATTGAAGAGAAAAAATATTGTACATTCAAAGAACGCAAAATAGAAAGAAACTAGTTCCTTGATTGCAGTGAAATTTTGACATTGCAATAATGTCTCCAAAACATCTAACTTGAGAAGCTGAAAAAATGAAATATAACCCATCTTCATATGCTTTTAATAAAATATAATTCGTGAAGTATGCGATAAATTCCTTAAAATTTCGTTTTTTATCTAACAAGAATTTTTCTGATTTGAGTTGTCAGTACGATTTGTTCAGGAATTTTTATTATTCACATCCATACAAACAATGGAACTTAAAAACATGATACAAATATGGAACATATATTTTTGCGGCATGAAAATCTGTCTGAAATGCTGCAATACTTCTTATATATAGAAGATCGTATTTATCCAATTCATAAACTGAACCACGCAAAAAGGGATCCTTATTCAAAACGAAAAAAAACCTTTCCAATGAATCTTGAACACTTGGCGAAACGAGGTTAAGTTTCAGATATAATTAAAAAAAAATAATAATAAAATAGCGACTTACCTGTACTCTAAGTGGATGGACCATGATGAGTTGTAGCATACTAGTTGGTGGCAGCACTTCGCTTAGTGCTCTTCCTTGCATATTAACAGCTTGACACATAAATACAGCGAAATATCTATGGAGCGGAAGATGAAAGGAAACTTGATAATTTTCAACCTGTTAAAAAAAAAAACAAATTCATTAAACAATATAAATGTTCGTTATATTACTCTATTAATACATATTATATTATAATGTATAGTCCCCTTGACTTCCACGAATTTTTGTAAAAATAAAAAATGAAATTCAAGAGATATAAAAGTTCCTATAAAGAAAATCTAAGCGTCCCGATAACTACTTGTTAAATTTAAAGAACTCTTAAAATGTCATGTCATTCATCGATTTCTGAACGATACCAAACTTAATAACTTTATAAACTTTTCCCTTTAAAAAAAAAAAAAAAAATGAAATTAAAAATTTTCCGGAAGTAAACAGCAATCAGTGATTTTCACTCTATACTTTGTTATATTACAATTCAATACTGTATTATTGACCTTTGAAATGTGCAACTTTAATTACAAATTGTGTTTTAAATTTGTTTTTCAGTATTTGCACTTCATTAATTTTAACTATAAATGATTAATTTAGTAAGAGCAAGAGGAGGGTGGGGCTAACTATTTTTCAGCGCAATTTAGCTCCCTATCGTTAACCCAGTCTAATAAAACGAACACTGACATCAACACTCATACTACAAAGATGTTCATATTTTAATTTATTCCTTAGATCAGTGTTAAAAATAATATTTATTTGTCTTTAAACAAAAGATAAAAAATCTGGTGTCAAACACTCACACAACTTTCTCTTACTCCTGTTCTCAAAATTATAAAATTGACAAATGTTATACTTAGTTTGTGTACCAAATATAACGAAATTCCTCGAAAACTGAAAAAGCTGGCTCAGTAAAAGCGCACTTCCGGTTTACTAATTTTCTTGAAACTTGGAATTTTGGGTGATCTATTTATTTCTAATTAATTTTGTTTGTATGATAGAATTGTATAATCAACTATGATACCACTTTAGAGGAAGCTGTAACCCCCACCACTCCCCTAAAAGTGCCCTTACATGAATTTTCCCAGGGAATTGCCTTAAATAAAAGATGTAGATCTTTTTGCATTTGTAGTTTATATACGAAGTTTAAAGAAAATCGTCGAAGCCATTTTTGAGAAAATCGCAAAAACGTAAAATAACCAACTAGTAAAGTGGTACTTCCGGTTGAGGAATGTTGACAGATAACGCACCATCAGATCCTATGGTGATAACTTAGCGTAATTTCAAGTTTCAACTTTCTACGGTTTTACGCTTTTTAGAGCTATGCTATTCACATACACATACATGCATACATAGACACACACATCACACACACACAGACCATTTGCTAAAAACTACCTTTTTGGACTCAGGGGACCTGAAAGCGGATATTTCCGGTGAAAACTCAATATCTAAAATTTGAGTAATCGAACGATTACAATACTTTCTCTTACTAGGAGTAAGAGAAAGTAAAAAGAAATTATCTCAATTCCTTTTTGGAGAGATCCAGGCAAATATTAATTTTAATTTTGACAGGACCGGAAATTGTTATTGCCCACGTTCGTCACAATTTGGTAGGATTAGCATAACGAGGAGTCCTAAGGATTAGTTTAGGAAGGTGTCTGAAAGAAAGTAGATCTCTACACTGTAACTCAGACAGACAGAAAGGATAGTATTGGTTGATAAAAATCACACGACTTTCTGTACTATTATTCTTATAATTCCAATTTAAATATTTTCCTCATTCTTGCAATTTTTTGATAGATTTAATTGCCCCTCTGCTATGAAAATATCCCCTCGCTTTTCTCTTCTTGCAATTCTCACAGTTCAGATTATCAGATTTTCTTAAAAATCGGAATTCATATGAATATTTGATCCTGGAACTTCCACCAGGTAATAGGAGAGACAGACTGAAATGTCAGTTACGACTAACGTCCTAGCTCCTAAGTATATCCTATAATCAATTTTCCCAGGAAAAATGTCTCCATTAAAGTGACTAAAAGCTTATTATTATGCAGCATTAATACATCAAATTTACAGAAACTCTTTGGATCTGTTTTCAATAAACCTAGAAAAACTGAAAATTAATTCGTAAATTCATACTTCCGCGTAACCTATTTAGGCGAAATTCTGATGTTAATTAAAATAAATATCTTGTTAATTTTGTTTGTTTTTTTTTAATTATGATTTAACACACACAGACACATTATATATCTAATATATACATATAACTTAATTTCTACTTCTTTTACACCCTTTACTTTTTTACTTTCACGATATTACTTTTTCAGATTTCACGATATTTTAAGACTCTGTAATGACATGGCAAAGTCATTGACATCGGCAAAGTACACCAAAGAAATAATTTACAAAAGGTGAAAACAGTGACACTGTTGGCCGCCGACAGCCGCGGTCAACCAAACAAACAACAAAGCCTTTTCATCAATTCTCACATCAAAAGGCAGGCACCGCGATAAGTATGGCCACTAAATAAGGTCAGCAAACTACGAAGGTCGCACAAGGCCGCACACTAAGACAGATGTCTTGGTGTGAGTGTGAACAGTATATATAAACTCTATGATATACGACGAGGGGATGATTATTATATCATCTACGACCAAACCATACACGAGCGGCAATTCACAGTTATATTCAACTTATCATTCTGGTAGTTGTGCACTTAAGTTCGTTATTTTAACCATTCCAAATTATCAGCTATTTATCTTCTATTTATTATTAAGTATTTTATTATAGTTATTAGTTACCAATTATCACGTTTAAATTATTGTTAAAATACAGTTTATTTTTATATAAAAAACCGTTTAATAATTCGAGCACTAACTTCCAAATCTCTCAAACTAACTTCCGCCCTCTTCAAGACATCTGCTACTCCAGGAATCACACATCAAACGATTCCATTACATCTAATATCTGATTCCATTAAAACTCTCTTAGTCTTAAATTTCTTCAGTGAACTCTGAATTTTGAAACCTTATACGCTTCCTCGCATCAATAAATAAAAATAAAAGAAATTAGATAGTCGGTTTCTGGGCCAAGGGAAAGCAATAATCAGGTCATTAAACAAAGCTAACAGTCAAATTCCTCATGCATTTTAAAGGAGTGAGGCAATATTTTTGCTTCACTCACCATGGTAGGCAATAAAATAAGATAGGGATAAATCGCAAATATTCCTTAATGAAATATTGGAAAGTAGAAGATGTCAGTCGGAAAGCTCTTCGACTGCTGTGTTAACGCCAATGACTGAGCAAAAAAAAAAATTTATACTTCTGGAAACAAAAGATTCGCAGGTTTGAACTTTAGAGACACTTCCAGACGATCCTTGGTTCATATTCTTGGTACATGAAGAGTTAAGGTCAGTTAGATGTAAGATTTTAATGAAGGAATGACTAGAATGTTGCTGTTTTCTGCTTCTTATTCAGGCAAACACGAAATGTAATAACAATTATTGCAAAACCATTATAATAATAACAGGAATTGAATCCAGTCTTTCTTTTACAATAACTGAGCGTTATAATAAAAGCGAAGCTACGGAACTCCTATCGATGATTACTCACAATAATAATGAAATTAATTTACTCACAATATTAGGCTGTGTCAGGTTGATAGCATCAAACCATTCTTGGAGTGCATTAAGTGCAGCAGTAAGTACTCTATGTGTAAGATCTACCGTTGATGAATCCCTGAGATGTGATAATAATGCCCACATAGGATACGCTGATGCTTCGAGTTCAGCAGAAAATGCTGCATAATATGTGTTAGGTTCGAATTCAACGTGAGCTGACAATTCTCTTTGATTCACGTTCATTCCTAAAAACGGAATGTATTATGAAAAGATGGTTAAAAACAACTTACTATTAATTTTATTTATTACGAAAGTATATTTCATGCCATGCTTACAATCATATTAAGATTATTTAATCAACAACTGAAAGAATGACTTCCTCTTTTAGAGAGAAAAATTCATCTTGGGCGCTCTAATTTTCTGTAAATTTTGTTTTGTTACGCCACAGGTAATTTTGTCAAAATTTAAACTCTTCCATGGGCCATTTCTTCTGTTTATAAGCAGGGGAATATAGAAGGATCAAACGTTCGTACCCGCATTCATTCCCCTGCTACGGTTTGTAATCGTGTAGAAAAGGTGGCAAGTTGTCTTTACCGTTTCAATTTTAAGATAGCCGTCTCTTGAAAATGTTGAGCCAAATAAAGACTTAACCACTTAGATTATTCTGCGATGGAGAAAGTTAAGAAAGATGTAACCAAGATACAAACATTAATTTCCTAAGAGCTGGAATTAACCCGATTTTTTTTTTTTTTATATATAGAAAAGAATCAAATAATGAAAGGTTCTTAATATAATTACACTTAAAAAAAAAAAAAACTATAAAAATCTATTCACCTTGAAACATTTGTAGAAAAGTGAACCACATTTCTAATAGGGCATCATCACTCATGAATTTGACTGCTACAGGCCTATGTGAAAGGACATTGTTTAGGTCTGATACAAGAGGCCAATAACAATGTTCTTTCATCACCTGCCTGCCGCAGTCAACGACATAGTGAAAATTTTTTTCTGGATCTGAAACAACAAAGGTGAAATAAAAATAAAAATTTGTTAAATGTATGATTTCATTAATTGTAACTGAACAAATAAAATAACTATAAATCTTATGGTATGTTACCAGTATTGTATGGCAAAGACGAAAATAAGCGTTGTTAGCCATAAAGGCAAAGTGGAACAGCCATTTCTTTCAAGTATCCTTAGGTAAGCCCAGTCTTATCAACACTTAAATGGCATTCCCATTAAGTAAAACTAAATCTAGCGGGTAGAGAGATACTTGATCGTTACTTGAATTTACTGAACTGACGAACTCTTAGTTCATCAACACCATAATCGCATTCTCTACACTTATTACAGAAAATCCTACAATTTACAGATACTACTCTAAGGAGTTACAATAAGCATACAATTCTTCTTAGGGGAATTTTCAGAAGAATTTTTTTTTTTGAGGATTTATGTTTTTTCTGTGTCCCAAAGAAATCATTATTAAAGTTTGGAAATTTTATTTGAAATGTCCAGTGAATGCCACTAAAAATACACAATTCATTTGCTCATATGAATAGTCTGTCTTCAACAGTAGTACCTTTAGTACTACTGTTGCCTGATTCACGTCTCCCTCGTATTTTAGCGCAGGAAGTGATAAAAAAGAAATTGTATTGGCATAATGATTATCTCCAATTATGTAAGAAACACGGCTTAACACAGTGTAATTATATTTCAGTAAATAATATGAGAGTATCTAATAATGAATTGTTACAAAAAAAAAAAATATCAGATTTAGAGATAATCTGTTGCGAAAAACAAATAGCGCGAAATGTCACTGCATTTATAAAGAATTAATGTTGGATATAGGGGAGAAAAGTTATATAGATGATAAAAATAGTTTGAACTTTATTAATGTAATAATGAAGGTGAGAGGTGCACTGTTTAACTTAAATTTTAGTGTAAATAGGGATGAAAATAGGCATTATTGTTCTCTTTGTAATCTTGGAGTGATCGAAGATATTATTCATTTCATTGGAGAATGTCCGATCCTACAGGAGTTTAGACTACAGTTTTTGAGGAAGAGATAACTTGAGAAATGTAAGGTTATACTTTATTTGAATGGCTTTGATTGGGGCAAGTTGTATAAGTATACAGTAACAGCTTGGAACTACGGACAGTTTTTAATAGATCACTTCAATTTTTAAAGCTGAAATAATATGCATAATATTAAATTATACAGATAAATTATATAATAATAAATAATAGTTTAGATATGTTACATAAATAGAGTCAACTTGGCAGACGGACAAAGTCCATGCCTAAAATGTGTTTGGATTTCTATAAAAGAATGTCTGGTTATTTAATTTAAATTCTCTGTAAAAGATGTTTATTATTATTAGTCTGTCTTCATTCACAGCTAAAAAAGTAGCGACGTCTAAGAGCAGAGCAAATATTCGACTAAAATGAAAGCATAACCTCCAATATAAATAATGTAGAATGTAGGTTACTCGCAACTCAATGATCGAATAAAAGACCCTCTGTTCTCAACGATTACAGATTAATAAGAGGTATCAGTGCGAAAATTAACTTTAGAATTCTGAATAAAATATTGACACTGAATATAATAAGAGTATTCAAATTGCCAAACCTGTCATTAATTAAATTTTGCGAAGATCCCCCCCCCCCAATCAAATTTGTTTTTAAATTAAATTTACACATAATATTATTAGCTATAAAAACTTATATTTAATAACACATCAAGTTGATACAGTTTCATTTCTGCAAATATTAAATTTAAACTTACCATGAAGTACATTAGGTATAAGGATTTTGACCATCATATATTTCAATGATATAACCATAACATGGAGTAAATTAAGTTTTTCTGCCATGCGCAAAGCCAATGCTTCATTTGAAAATAGCTGCACACTAACATGTACTACACGATTAGATAGGGTATCAGGGTCGGACGAACGTTCCAGCATCATTGATATGCGAGAATAGTGGAGTACAAACGCTTGAGTTAATGCTTCCTGTAGTAATATCAACAAATAAATAAAACAAACTAGTATATGTTGTAGAATGATATAATGTGCATTTTAAATCTTCAGGAAAATTTTAATTACCTTATAATCTGGATCTGGCAACATATTAAGCAACAAACAAACAACTTTTTGTGGAAATTCAAATTTCACCGTCCAAAATACTAATTCTTCTAGAAATGTTCTATGGACTAATACTTCCTGGAGGGCAGCAATATCTGAAACAGTAACATTTTTAAATAATCTAGTTTTCTAACAAAAATAAAATAATTCTTTTTTAGACTGAAATAAATTTATCAGTTGTTCAAAAACTGATAAATTTAACAGTTCAATTGTACTATGTCAGATTACTATGACTCGCTATAATCTTTCTGTTAGAACTTATTTTAATTTTATTTTATTTTAAACATGTACTGAATATTTATAACTGCGCTATAGGCGCATTGTACGTAATTGAGATAAATGCAGAAACAAATGACATGAGAAGCATAAATGGAGTCATCCAGTGATGATCACCATTAGTCACCAGATGGTCGCAGGACCAAGGACGCAGGACGACACCTCAGCCGTCTTCGAAGTTTGGAGGGAAGTATCATAGAGAACGGTCTAAAGCATTAGTGTGTGAAGATATTTTTGGGGAAATTTATTGTAGCGAGACTTAGAAAGTTCAAATATAAAAGGAATTTTGAGATCTTTGTGAATCGTTAAATTATTAACAGAAAAGAGTGCGTTAACAATACGTCGCACTCATTTTTTTTTTTTTAAAGCTGTTCTATAAAATTCGAGTTTGTAAATACATATCGGTGCAAGAAGGATAGATACAACTGTCGTTTATTTTGTAGAGTTAATTTTGAGCGTTTGTCAAGTGGTCCAGATAAGAGTTATTACCCTGGTTATGTTCACAACCTTGGCCAGTCTTGTCTGAGAGTTCCAGTTCTCTTGTCTAGGCACTGCCTAAGATACCCGCACATGTCAGCTAGTCGAAGTGGTGAATAGCAAAAAAAAGGGGGGTTTGTCGTTTAAGGGTAAAGATAAAAGTATTTGTAGTAAATCAAGTATTAGAGTATTTCTTAGTTATTTAGAGATTAAATTATTTGTCGGTGTAAACTTTTATTCGCCATTGTTGTAGCCAAGACTAGTGGGAAGGGTAGTGGGACTGGAGTGGAATAATTAAAACTGAGAATGTGGCATATATAAAGTAATAAAAAAAGGCCCCCTATTATAGGTCAGATTTTCCTATTTGGGCACACTATCAACTTTCAGCCCAGTTTTTCAATGCAGCAGTAACCATGTACTTAACGCATCCTCCAGAGCAGAGCAACTGTTCAGGAAAATATCAATATTCTCTCTAGTATTTTCCAGTATACATTCTGACCTCTGGCACCAATCTTATGCTCCTAAGATGTTTTTCTAACGATCATGCCTTGATAGCAAAAGCAGAATATGAACTGGACTTTGAAAAAATTTGAAGGGCTTAAGTAGATTGTC
>JAAEAF010012805.1:0-12736 GCA_011037195.1 Triatoma infestans
CCACTATCCTGGCTAACAAATCCATCCCACCCCAATGACTCCTACTGCTTAAAACACAACATTATTCATTTTAAACAGATTTTATAGAAACCCACATCCCAAAATATCATGATATAAAAAAGAAAAAGAAAGACAATTAGAATTGTTCCCCACTCCACCCCCCGAAAAAATGCATCATTAAAAAAAATTAAGGAAAATTCTAAATTTTCCTACCAAATTATGTGTAATATTTTCCAGTATTATTGAGATAAAAAGCCAGCTGTTAACACAGTCTCGCAATGTACAAGAATAATTACTTGGGATTATTATATTTTTTATGTATGTAATATATGTATGTATTTTTCTTTTCATTATTTAATTTTTACAAATATTCGCTTTGTCTTGTTCTCCTAATTTTTACTTATTTTTTTTATTTTATTTTATTTTATTTTAAGAAACTAATTTTTTTTTTTTGTTTAAATATTGGCATGTGTGCAAAATATGTCTAAAATGAAAGTGCTAAAAAACCATTACAATTTATTATTAATAACCATTTTATTATATTATTATTATTAATTAATTAATTAATATTATTTTCACTACATAAAATAAATATGCATCAAGTAAGCGCGAATGAGTAAAAATGCAATGCCTTAAAATAAGGCACTTGTGCTTCTTTAATTGTTTTTAAAAAGTATTTATTTATTTATTTTTTTGTTTTTTATAATTATTTTTCTTTAATTTTAATATAAATACTTTTTTTTTTTTTGTTTAAAATCCCAATTGACTTGACACGAACCAAAAACTATAATATAATGGACAAGTCGTTCATATATTTCTTTTTTTTTACTTTTTTTTATATAAAAGTTTCAATATAAAAAAATAATTATAATTTAAAAAAAAATGAAATATATAAGCTTAACAATAGGAAGTAATTTTGGTTTATATCTATATTTAAATATATAAAATATAATATACAAGGTGACAGCAAGATAGTTGCTTCAATACAGCTACATCATGGAAAAAAAAATATACAGGAATTGTGACGAGAAGTGTGAAGAATACAGAAAGGGGCCCCGGGCAGCGTTTAGGATTCGGTAAGCTAGAGGAAAAATCTATTTAGGGGGTGTGTATGTTTGGCGGGGGGGGTCTAGGGAACGCGTTTAGAGCTACATTGTACAAGTTGCTGGGTATTAAATCTACTATAAGAGAATAGCGTTTGATTTTTGGATCTACCCAAGACATTCACTGTAATAAGTCCATGTGTGTTAAGAGTTAAATATTCACATTTAAATAGAATAGTCTTAGTATAAACTACTTAGTTAAAGAAGACTTTGATAAGCCCGAAAGGTAACTGATCGAACACCCCTTTCTGTGGGCCGGAACCTGTTCTGGGGATAGCCAAAAGTATGGCGAGAGCGTCTCTGAGAGAATGGACTCGGAGAGAACATAATCGTCACTGGAGGCTAAGTACTGAAATAAAACACGGTAAAATGGTTATGACAGAGCTGTGTAAAAGAAGAATCAGAGAGACCCTGGGTCTAAGCAGGTAAGGTATCAGATTAGTCTTGATAACGCCTGTTTATACAGGGCACGGTAGGTTCAAGAAACATCTGCACAAGGTGGGATTATTTGATTGATTCGGAGCTCTTGTGTAGACTGTGTCAGGTGGAGGAGAATGAGGCGGCCTCTCACCTCATGAGGAGAGGAGGATTCCTCTACTAGACATTAAGGGGTTGGCACAATAAGCCTCAACGGGTAGGCTTTAGTGCCTGGACCCCTGTGTCATTCTATTCTATTCCATTGATAAGCCAGTGTTGTCGTTGTGGAGGCTTCTAAAAAGAGACATGGGATACAAAAATAAGGAGATCAGGATTTCTGGCGGACAATAAAAAAATGAAAAAAAAATGTTTTATCAGTACAGGAGTAATATAGAGTGTAGAAGGCAAGATTGCCTTGGTGAAACTGGAAGTGCCAAAGGGATAACCCTGAACAAGCTTGTAGAGGTACGGAATATGAGAACGGTAATCAAGATTTTACGGGGGGGGGGGGGAAAAAAAAATCGTGTCTGCTTAGGAAAAGTGAAGCAAGACTGTCTTGGGAGAACAAATACGGCCTGGCCCGGTGGCATAGAAAAGAATTAGAGCTGTCATGAGAGAATTCTGTAGGATTGAATTCTGGACAGTAATTGCACTCAAGGAGGCAATATTGTAGGAGCTCAAAATGGAGGACAGTCTGACTGTATACCGGAGGCATAGAAAATAAACGAGGTGTGCCACCCAGAAGGAGTAATATGTAAAAGCTTATAGGGGGGCCCAAATGGGGAACACACATGTCAACCTCGTAGTCGGGGGGGGCGACAATGGGCACACGAATCTATAGAAAAGATCCTGAAGCTGCCAAGACTGGGGCCCCAATCAAGAAATAATTTGATAATTCAGAGCTCTTGCAAATTAATTCAAAATTGAATTTTAATTTTGATTAAAAATACTTTTTTTGCTGGAATCCTTGTTTTTAAATAAAAATTATTTAATAATTAAAATTACAAAAAAAAAAATAATAATAAATAAAACCATTATTATCATTCTTAAATTAATAATTAATGCATAATTGGATTTTTTTTGTAAAAAAACAAAAATTATTACCTTTGTTTTACCGCTTTTCCTTTTAATTAATATGTACACACACTTTTGGTTTGGCAGTTGCTTTTTTTTAAATATTTTTTTTATTTTTTTTTTCAAACAAGTTAAAAAAATAAATGGAATAGGTACGGAGTTTAAACAAAATAATTAACAAAAATAAAGGCAAAATATAAATTTAAATAATAATAATAAAAAAACAAAAAAAAAATGCATTTTAGAGCCCCGTAACTAGTTTACAAAAAAAAAAAAATCAAAATTTTATTAAAGTTGACCTGTTGCTTTTAATAAAATTTTTTGAGATTCATAAAGTTAATATGAGATTAAGCAAAATGGCGTCGTTTTTTAATTTATTATTATTTTTTTTGTATTGTTTCAGTGTAATATAATTTTTTTTTGTACTGTAATTATAAAAAATTAAAGCTTTTAAGGAGGCCATAATATAAAAAAAAAATTGTTCTATCAAAAAATAAAAATCTTGAGCCAAACAGAAATTAATCTAAACAAAGCTTCTGTGGCACCATTTGTCATGTAAAATATCTTCCAAGATTTGAGATTACGCTAGTGGTTTTTGTTTCGTAATAAACCAACTTCTTCAGGGTTATAGGGTTATAGGTTTTTTTGGAAAACATAAATGACAAAAAAAATCAAAATATATATCAGGTATGGTTTCTTCCTACAGCCGTTTAGTTCTGGCCATTGCATGCCCAGTTTTAAGAAGCTGGATCAAAACATCTGTTTAAGAAGAGCCCTCACGGGGGAAATTCTGTTTAACCTGAATTCTCGTACCAAAGGCCCTTATGTTGCCGGATTTTTAACTACAAGTTTTTCAAAAAAAATATATAAGTTCAATTATATTTTAAGGTATTTCCTCGAAGCCTTAGTAGGAAAAAAAAAATAAAGAAAATTCCTGCGGAGTCCAAGGCTATGCCACCAGGAAATGGTGAATTTCAGAATCAGAGTGGGGTGGGGGTTTACAGCTCCTTTACAAAGAACGGCTTTGGAGTTTCCATGAGCGTGGAAACATCAGTTGGGGACTACTTAATGTGAAAAAGCCTACGCTCTGGCAAACGCCGAAGCCATAATAAAGGCGGAAAAGTTACTTGAAGAATTCCGTGGAGTTCTTTACGAAAGTTTTGATTCTTTGAATTTTGATGAATCAAAAATTTCGTAATAGCACGCCATCGAATTCTTCAAGTAACTTTTCCGCCATTATTGTATGGTTGGTGTTTGTCATAGAGTAGGCTTTTTCAGTGAAGTAGTCCCCCACTACTGATGAGTTTCCATGCTCATGGGAACTCCACGAAAACGTTCTTTGTAAAGGAGCTCCAAACCCCCCATCCATTGTGGATTCTAAATTCACCACCTACTGGTGGCATGCCACCTTGGACTCCGCATGAATTTTCTCAATTATTTTTACCTACTAGGCTTCGAAGAACAACCTTAACATATAATTGAACTTATATATTTTTTTGAAAAACTTGTTACAAGTGCGGCAACATTCGACCGCCTTCAGTGCGAGAATTCAGGTTAAACAGGATTCCCCCATGAGGGCTCTTCTTAACAGGGTGTATCAGATGTTTAGATCATATTGAGTCAACAGTACAATGACTGGGATAACACACCTGCCCATATGTACTCATGGCTTAACTACTCCAGCCGAAGCACCCTAACTATGCCTCGTCTGGTGTAGAAATAAGCCTACCGTTGTTGGACACAATGTATGGGCGCCCACTAGCACTTAAGCTGCGCCTCTCTGATTGTTATGGGTTAGATCTGCAAAACTGCTCAAAAATCAAGAGATTGTTTTTGTTTCCGTTAGGTATAGCCTGGATTCATTTCGAACGCCACAAATGAACGCAGGCTATCAACAACTAAACCCTCGAAATCTCTTTCGATATTCCATACGGATTTTGGCCACAATAAATCTAGTAATCGAACCAATAAACCCTCTAAAGGAAACCTTTATTATAGTAGTATGATGTAAGCAAAACGTCAGTTTCAAAAAAAAAGCCAATGGCGCAATCTCGAACTCGAAACCCTTAATTTTTTTTTGTTTCATTAAAAGTTTAATTATTATTTTTGAGGGGTTCCACAGAATATTTGAGAGAAAATATTACATAAATATTACATTAAAAAAGTAAAAAAAATTATACAAAATAAATTTTAATATCTTAAACATTAAATGTCAACCTCAATTTTTTTTTTAATTCTTTGTAAAAATTGAAATTTTTGTAAAAAAAAATAGGGCAAAACTTTTATGAGAAATCCATTTACTCTTTTTTTCTACCTCCAAAAAAAAAATTATAGTTGGCATCTATGTTAAGTGTGGACTAGTATTTGTATCTGTTTTCCCTTTTGGGTGAGATAGTTGCCAGTGAATGGAAGCGGGAAAAGTGGTATTAAAGAAAAGGGATAAAGACTCCATGTCTTCTACTATCTGTTCACTGGTATCAAGTACACTCCCAGAAAATAAGGTAAAAATGGAACAACTAGCTTAAGAGGTAGTCATAGCCGACTCAATGCAAAGCAGAAGCTAAGAGAATGGAATCCTTCCAACCCTACTTGAGGAAAGTCTACGCCTTCCTACTGGGCTTCTGTAAACATCTCAATGGGATTGGCACTGTGGCAACGCGTAATTGTCCCCTGGGCTGGACCACAAATTAAGAATTGCTCAAAGCTTTTCACACACAATGCAGATAGTTCCAATCTGTAAGACAACTTTTTTAAACAAGCAGCAATTTCTGGTATTTTATCCGTCGTAGCAGCATGCATATTCATTTGGTTCCTCTGACCGGTTTCGAATTTTCATCCATCGTCAGAGAAATTCACCAAGTTCCTATAGAAAATTCACTTGAACGTAATGTTTCTGTTACACTCACACTTGTTGGTTGAGTGTAACTCTCTACACAAACTTACATGAATTTGCACTGACGATGGATGAAAATCCGAAACTGGTCAGGAACCAAATGAATATACACGCTACGATGGATAAAATACTAGTAGCTATCCAGCATTGCAATTTATTGGATGATGAATTTGCTATCAAGCTTGCCGCCGGCTTCTCTATTAGTGGAAACAACCATCAAACAATGTTTCAGGCTGAAAATCTTCACCATCATTAAGCATTGCTTTAGACGCAGTTACTAGTTGATGAATAACCGCATAAAGGTGTAGTTTCTGCAAATACAGTAGCCTGTTCAAGAAAACAAAGACTTCCAGATGTCCACACCGTTTCTGAACAATTTCATTCAAAAAACTAAACTGAGGGGAGGGGTCATTATGAAATGGCAAACACGAGATCATACCCCTCTACTAGAGAGATATTGCAGGGTAGAGAGGCATTTCTAAGATTATTTTAAAGATTTTGGATTAAAATGTACCAAACCCTTCCCACCCACCCGCAGGTTGGAATGAGATCCTTTCGCTGAGAAATAATGGCATGATTTGGTGGCGTAAACATCCTAAAAGCTGGCCCCTACAAAAACCTTACAGGGAGAATGTTTAGGTTTTAGGTTAGGCTAATTTAATAAACCAGGGCCTAGGCACACCAAGTTAAGTTTCCTGGTTCAGACCACCTTACAATGCTCATTGCAATATGGAACCAAAAAAAAAAAGTCTATTTTTTTTTACAAACCACTGACGCAGTCTCAACATGGAAACTCTTTGGTGCATCTAGGTGGTCCTGGGATTAAATTAGGCAACCCCCCATTTTTTTTGAGGGGGGGAAATGAGGTCAAAAGCTATAGCCTTCGAATAACATTTTGCCTTATTTAAACACAAAAACAATATATAAAAATATATTTAATCAGATCATACTCATGTAGGTAGCATATAAAAATTCTTTTCCAAAAAATAACAAAAAATATTACAAATAAAAATAAATTATATTTTACGACTTAATATTTAAAAAAAAAAAGTAAAGAAAAAATACTATTTTTTTCTCCTAATTAAAAAATTACACTTGAAAAAAGCTGGCGTAGAAAAGCCCCATTAGCCTTTGTGTTTAATATAATTAATAATATATTATAAAACAAATAAGCAACAGAAATATTTTTTATAAAAATAGTATACCAACCTAATGTTATTATTACAATAATATAATACAAAAAATAAAACAAAACAAAGAAAAAAAAACACAATTATTAATAAGTTATATAACTTCCTTTTGTGTTGCTTTTTTTTACACATAAGATTAAAAAATATTTTTTTTGGGGGTCGCTAGTAATAGAGAGGGGAGGATTTATTATCCTATTATATAATTATTAATTTTAATTTAAAAAAAAAAAATAATAATAATAATTAACCCAAGCACTAAAGCGCAGCTTAAAAAAAAAAAATTACAACAAACATTTGAGTGCATTTACTTATTTAAAAAATAAATTTAATATAACTCTAGGCAGATGAATTACTCATTACTTTTTGTTTTCATTTCCTCTTTTTCAGACTATTTACAAAATTTAATTATTTTTTTTTATTAATTTTAAAATTGATTAAATATGGTGTCATTTAAAATATATAGAACTCTCAAGGATTTCGGTATTTTTTTTTTTTTAAATATTCAATCTTTTAATCCTTAAAAACAACAAAAATAAATAATTAAAAAAAAAAAAATTCTGAATATGAGAATTTTTTTTTTTTTTTTGTGGAAAAAATGGTCCAATTTTATAAAAAGCTACTTTTCTTGTTAATTATTTTCAATTATGTTATTTAAAAAAAAACAAAAAAATCAGCGTTAATTTCTTTGTTATATAATTAACCAAGCAAAGTTTCTGATTTTTGCACTTAATTATATATTAGAAAAAGAAAAAAAATATTAAAATACTTGTCTCCATGGAAACAGATTCCAGCATGAAGATAGTTATCTGTAGACGGTGAGAGATACGACATGATATACTTTTAGGACCCTAGGAGCAGGTTTAGAAAAAGAAGCCTAAAGGCACTTACCGGGAGGCGCTGGGTGTTAGGAGAAATATATATTCTTCCTTTTTAGTACCATTTCAGAATCTAAGGATTTCTTAGGGAAATTAAAACTGTGAAGGATGCTGTATGTTTAGAGGATTCATCCTGGTAACTGTAGGAGAGCATAATAGATCTCTTTTTAGACCAACAATAGCAAGAATTAGTGATTTGGTTGCTAAGAAAAGTTAGGGAAGTCCCAATTCTTAATCAAGTTTTTCTTGGATAACTGATAAGAAGCCTGAAGTAAAAAAAAAATTGAATTTTAAGCGATCATTGAAATAAAATGTAGAGCTAAATCAATTAGTCCCCGGATTAATCCTAGAAAACCAGTCTACTGGGGGATCCGAAGAGTCAAGGTGGGCAAATTTCTTCTCCTAACATCTTCCAGGTGGGGGAAATTTATGCAATTAAAACAGGCTCCTCCTCCCCCCAGTTAAACCTCGAATGGAATTATCTTTAATCAAAAGAATTTGTGATGCTTTATGATAATCAGGGTGGGACTTAAGTCTAGCATGAGCAGATATAATAAGATTTGGTTGCTTTGCGCATGATGAAAGTAGTAAATGAGTGGGTCAACAATTCTTGGGGCTAGAAAAGGTAAAGAGTAATCAACCTTCATGGAGGCCTGGAACACTTTTTCGAGACAAGCGACCAACATGTGAAGGTTCGTCAATCTGAGCGAAAAATAGGCCTGACATATGCTGCTAAACAGAACCTGATTTCGCAAAATAAAAAATAAAAGACCTGAGAAGATTTACGCGGCATTTTTTTAGGCTCAAAACAAATACGCCTTGATTAATTGGGGGAGGGGGTATAAAAGAAAGTCTTGAGGTCCACAAAACTCAAAAATATAACCGATTTTTTTTTTTTTTAATTTTTTCCCCGTGATAGCCTGGGTTCATTTTGAAAACCTGAAATCGGGTTGATGAACCCAGGCTGTTATAAAAAAAAAAACTTTTTATTGGAAACCTCCACTCGCCCTCCAAAAAAAACTTCAAAATACTCAATAATTTACTCCTCAAATACATGTCAAAAATAAAATCAAATCTTTTCTTTTTTTTAAAGAAAATAGTTAATAATTAATGCGTACACTCAAATTTGCTCAGCTATTTATATAACAAAATTATAAACGCAGAATTTTTTTTTTCCAAAATCCAAATAATTAAATAAAAATTCAAAATTACGTTTCCAACCATTTTATATATATTGTATTTTTATAATAAATTAATGAGGCAGTAAAAATATTTTAGTGAATCTGAAAGATGCATTGTTATTTTAAATTTATATAAATTTTTTTTTTTTATCAAAAATTGATTATTAGGAAGCTCGGCCAAACAAGCGAGAGAATGCACTCGAAAATATTTTTATTTTTTTTAAATTTGTAAAAATTTTTATACTTTGAAAGACTTTTATAAATAAGAGAATTGACACCCTAAAAAACAGTTTAGCTCTTTTATAGTTTGAATTGTTCTTTTTTTTGTCAAAAATTTTAGTATAAAAAGAAATAAATAATGAAATGCAAAAAAATAAAGCTAAAAACAATTTTTCAAAAAAATAAAAACTATGTATTCAAACGTATGTTGCGACTGAAGACAATGTCTGAGGTTCTTCCGGTTTTTTCTTGCCATTTCCTGGGCCATATTGACCAATAAATGATCCATCTTCGGTAAATTTACCTTAAAATATATTATATAAAAAAAAATATATAATATATAAATTAATAAATAATAGATAAAAATTCCTTTTAAAATATTGCCATATTTATAAAATTATTTCAAAAATGTGGTTATTGCATCCAAAGGGGCCGTGGAGGTTAGATAGACCGTGAAGGTCGCAGGTGGTGAGCTCCTTCTACCCTCCCCTCCACCACCCAAAAACCTCAAACGACTTTTTCTTGCTCAGAATGTCCTAACATAAATAATATACAAGTGCTAACAACCTATCAGCCGAGGCAGGTAGAAAATTTTAAAGATATTGTAGAGAGGTCTCTAAATAACATTATACAAATAGGTATATTTGAATTTTAATGCCTCAAATTATTCTCAAAACCAACTAAAAATAATTTGTTGTTTTCAGAAAAATATGAGATTAAAGTAGATTCTAAGATTCTATGGGGGGATTGGCTCTTCAGCCTGTGCCACCGCGACCCCCATGGGTCTATTGTGGCACACCCTAAGTTGGCGAGCCTCCCCAGCCCTGTCCTTAGTCGAACTGTGGAGTCTGGGAAGGCTCCCAAGTGGTCAATTTAGAGCACCTGTCATCAGAAGCACCCTCTCATCAGGAAGACCTTATTATGGCTACTGAATTCCCTAAGTGCACCTAGGCAATCCCACACCAGCCTTGGGCTGATCTCCCACGAGTCAATTGCCTGCAGGGCAGACTGGCTATCCGAATAAATGATGATTCTGGAATTATGCACTCTCCGTCTTCTTATTTCGGCGGCGCAGGTAATAATTGCGACTAGCTCCGCCTGAAAGACTATGGCTAGTCTACCTAGGCACACCGAGATATCACATCTCGGATGAGCCCCGTACACGCCGGCACCCACTGCTTCTTCCATCTTAGGATCCGTCCGTGTACCACATAGACGTGCCTGAAATTGGCGGCCCGACCTTCCATGCCCCTTTGTCTAATATCAAGACTTTGAAGGGTTTTTGGAAGTCGTAGGAGTCATTATATCCGAAGACAGACCTAAAATCGTGTCTGCCTCCCGCTCCTCGCATAGTTCCTGGTATTTCCCACTATGCCTCAGAAAAATATTACAAAATGGTTACGATGGTTTCGAGAATTCACCCACCCCCCAACCAAAAGCTGCACGTTCTTAATCAATAGATTTTCTCACATTTGGAATCTAGCATGTCCTTAAGGTATTTAATATTGACGTAGGTGATAAAATTATATACATGTCCTATTGATGTGGTACATTAGAGGAAAGGTATAAACGCTACTTTTCCTCCCCCCCCCCTACAAAGCAATTTTCACTGGGAAAATGTTACATTTACAAGTTCTAGGTATTTATGTGTGTATGAGTCTTAAAGGTTTAAAATAAAACCGCTGAGACGGTTTTTGAGAAAAATTGAAAAAAAATCACGACCTTTTTTTAGCAAGTAAGAGAAAGTAACGATGATAAAGAGATTGCCCCTAGAGGTACAGGATCCACCAAGGGTGGTGGTAGAACCATACATTATACTGAGATGAGGTGACACGAGCAGGGGTGTCCAACCACCCATGGCCTGTGGGCCAGATGCGGCCCAGGACGATTTCAAATTCGGCCCAACAAACAATTTTTTAAACTAATATAAATAAATTATTAATGTTTTTTTTTAATATTATACACATATATTTGAGATATCTTTGGCCTCCAAGGAGTCAGGGGAAATATCTCAGCTCGACGATTGGTTTTATTTACGTTTATCAACAACAGCAAACACGCTGTTCAGTTTAAAGTTTGTCTACGATGTTACCTGCCATGTTTCAAATAGAACATATAGGAGCTGCAATCTGACAGTGAATTTAAAGACTGGACTTTATAAATCCCTATCTTCCCCGGGGATTAATATCCCTTGTCTCACAATCCAGCCTTATACATGGTCGTCGTTTATTTGGTAACATCAAACATTTGTGAACAACTATTTTCAAGGATGAAGTAAACGAAGTGTAAAAATTAGTACCAATAGAATCTGTAGAGCATCTTTGAGAACAGATGCTCCGCCCAGATGACTTAAAAGTTTGGACACTGCTGCTTTTAAGGAAAGCATGATGTTACTGTTACACTAGAACCTTCCATCCACAAAGCTTTGTGATAGATACGGTGATAGTATCTAAACGGAATATCAAATTTGAGTGTTTAAAATGAGCTATGGACGCTCACTTTCACCGCTCCACTATAATATGGTGCCTTAGGGTGCGGTGTGTTTACGTTGGAGCTTCGATAAACGCTAAGAGCGACGAAAAGATCAGCGATTAAAGCAAAGTCTCACAGCTTTTATGAGGCGGCGTTTATAACGAAGCTTTGATAACAGAGCGGAGCTCAATACTTAGCAGTTGAGATTTGAAAACTGCACAGAATATAATGAGTGATTCTGAAATAGAAATACTTTTCATCTTCAAGTGCTCCTTTTTTTTTTCATATTACTGAAATTGCGCAGAAGGGAAAGGAACGCAAATTTACTACCCACCCAATTAATACTGAGTGATGTAGATTTTAGGAAACTTTTAAAAACCACCTTTTATAAAAAAAATTAAGGATAAAAAAGATAGCAACTTACGGTATATTATTCGTCGTAGATTTCTTATATTCCTGACCAGTTTCGGATTTTCTATCCACCATCAGAACAAATTCACAAAGTTCGTGTAGAGAGTTCACTTCAACGTAATGTTTCTATTACACTCGAAACATTGCGTTGAAGTGGAACTCTTTACACGAACTTGGTAAATTTGCTCTGACGATGGATGGAAAACCCGAAACCGGTCAGGAAAAATAGAAATATGCATGCTTCGACGGATAAAATACCAAATGTTATCCAGTATTGCGGACCCATTCAGATATTTCAAAATAGGAGAGGGATTATTAGCTAAGTGGTTAGCGCGTTGGACTTACACGCGGAGGTCCCGGGTACGAGTCCAGTGCTACCCTTAGATTTTTTTCTTTCTAGGAGCCTCTACAGCTCACTGTTCGGTGATGGACAGTGTTGTGTGTGTAACGAGAGAATACTGTCCGGAGGCTGGCAGTACACTGAGAAGGCTCCGGGCGCTAATGACCATATATGTTAAAGCGGCTTAAATATAAAAAAAAAAAAACAAAGAAATCAAAATAGATAACTTTTACGTCAACAATATTTGTGTTTGGACGTTGTTAATTTAACAAGCGAAAAATTGTTGGCTGGGCCAATAAAAAAAAAAATTTTTATTAAAAAAAAAAGTTAATTCGCGTTTTTCGGACACCTTTGGTGGCTTCCTCAAGGAACCTACAAACACAATTTACGAAAATACAGAAAATTGCATGATAAAAATTAAAACATATCATGATTAAGTATGTTTTAATTTTTAATCATACAATTTTCTGTATTTTCTTAATTTTTGTTTTGTAGTTCCTGAGGAAGGTCCGAAACGTCGAATAAACTTTTTTTTTTTAAAAATAAAAAGTTTCTTCTTTG
>JAAEAF010012806.1:0-17944 GCA_011037195.1 Triatoma infestans
TTGTTGGACCAGCAAAAGATTGGTTTTATTCAAGAAATTCCAGTACTTGGGAAGAATTTGAGTCAGGATTTCGTAGGACTTACATTGGGCAAGTTGATGTAAGCAACATGGAAAGAGATGTTGAATAGAGTGCAGAAGAAAAATGGAGACACGGAAGATTATTTCCAAGAAAAGATGCGAATGTGTAGAAGACTCAACTTATCATTTGATGATGCCAAATTGCAGTTAATTGAAGGATTGTGGTCGAAAGATTTAAGTGACCATCTTCTATCAGTCACTCATAGGGATGATGATGAACTAAGAAACTCTATTGAAACATTTGAGCGTATAAATAAAGCGAGAATTACAAGAATTAGAAGAAGTAAGGACGAACATGGAATGTCAATGGATCTAAAGAATTCGATGGATTTCAGAAAGGTAGTAAAAGAGACTTCGTAGACTAAGCCTCAAGTAAACATCCCACCTAGGGAAAGAAGATTGGCGACTTTACCACCAAGGAAATGTTTTGTATGCGGGAAGTTAGGGCACTTTGCTAGGGAATGTCCTTCCGGTAAAAAGGAAAGAAGCTGTCGAAAATGTGGAAAATTTGGGCATCTGATGGGCGAATGTGACAAAAAAGAACATGGGACTAAAAACGAAAAGTCATCATTCAGGAAATATATTAAGAAGGTACGAGTAAATGATGGAATTAGTATTCCTGGGTTAATAGATACGGGTGCAGAAGATTGTACAATAAAAGAATCTTCTGTTGAAAGACTAGGCTTGAAGAAAGTACCAATAAATGTGACTCTTACTGGTTTTGGCGGTTGAGATTGCACTACTATGGTTAAGGATGCAGTTCTTGGCGTTTTAGAAATTGATGGCGTTCTGGGAACAGAAATAAGAGTTTTAGTAGTACCGGATAGAGCTCAGATTTATGAGGTTATGTAGGGAGGAGTTGGCTGGACCAACCACATATTGCTTATTTTAGCATAGAGGAAAAATTAAAGATTGGGTATCGTGACCCGTTTAAAGATCCAAATGGAAGAGAAATGTGGCAGAATTAAAATTGAGGCAAAGGAGAGTGTAAGTCTACCTCCGGTGAGTATAAACATAATGGAAGTCTCAGCAGGAACCGAAACGTTCCATATATTGGCAAGGAATAAGAAAAAGGAAACAATTAACGTTGATAAAGGAGCAGTAATTGATAAAGGTCATATCCTTGTTCTGGAAGAAGATAAAACAGGTGCACGTAAAATAGGCCTCCAAAGAGAAATAGGAGAAGAAGAAATACAAATTGGTCCAGAAGTCGCGGAGGAACGTAAAGAACAATAAGTGAAATTGCTAAACGAGTATCCGATGTGCTTCGCGGAAAAGACTTCAGAGATAGGATTAAAAATTTGACTGAGTTGGAAATAGAAGAAGAACCAGGAAGCAAACCTGTTCAAATGAAACCTTATAAAGCCAATTCTATAGAGAGAAGACAAATAGCAGATATTGTAAAGGAGTGGAAAGAGGCGGGTATCGTACAGAATCGAAGCCACCCTATGCAAACCTTGTACTATAAGGAAAGAAAAAATGAGCTGCACCCTACACCTCCTGGGAAAAGGCCTTTCTCGATAATACATCTGGATCACCTAGGACCATTTATCAAAAGTCGAAAAGGTAATCAACTTCTATTTGTAATTACAGACAATCTGAGCCGATTCGTAAAACTACACCCTGTGAAGGATGTGAAAACTGCGACGACTTTAAAATATTTGAAGAAACTGATATCGGATAGAGGTATTCCAGACAGGGTAATTTCAGACAGAGGGACGGCTTTCACGAGTAAGCAATTTGAAGATTTTTGTAGGAGTATGAATATAAAACACAACTTGATTTCTGTCAGGCACCCTCGTGCTAATGGCATGGTTGAGAGAGTCAACCGGACGGTGCTACCTATGATCAGGAGCTGTTGGAGAAGGAAGATGGGTCAATAGTCTTAATAGTAGTGTCAATAGAACAACAGGAAAGACACCTTGGGAAATATTATTGGGTTATCAACCAAGATTTCCTAATCAAGATTTTGGATTAACAGAATTTCTGCGAGAAGAATATGAACATCCGGAGATAATTCAGAAAGCTGTAAGAGAGAAAATCGTGGAGAGTCAGAAGGAAGTAAAATCGGCATTTGATGCCAGAACTTGTAAAGCCTTAAACTATGAGGTTGTAGATTTGGTATTTATTCGACGGGCAGCGGAGCACACTGGGGCACCAACTAAAACGCAGGCAAAGTATAAAGGACCGATGGTCGTGACAGCTGTACGCGGAAGATACTCATATACCGTCAGCGATTTGGAAGAAAAGGAAGGACGGCCATTCGTGACTTCGGTGCATGTAAACGACATGAAATTGTGGAGACCTGAGGCGCAGGAAATTGAAGAAAACTCTGAAGAGGAATATGAAAGCAAGGCAGCCGACGATGATTTAGGAAAGCGACTAGGAAGAAAGAAAAAGAAACCAGCGTATCTCGATGATTATTAGGTTCCCAACATTCAGTTGCTCTCGGATTTCGGAATTGAGGGCAATTCCAGGAGTCAGGATGACCGATATGGAGGAAAATCATGAGATCGATATAATTAATATCGATAGAATGGAGCAGATTATCGAAATTGTGAGAGACCGGGCTATCGGTGTACTTTGTGAGAAGCCATCAAAAGATATATCAAAAGTGCTGTGTGAAAATCTTTTTGTCTTTGTATTAACTGTGTGTTAATTTTAAAATAAATAGTTTATTTTTAGATTTAGGCAACATACAGTTCTTTTATTTCTACAAGTAAGTTGGAGTAAACAAGTAGATGATATTGTTAAAGTAATGAGGGAATCATTTTATCAGGAATTTATTATAAAAGCTCATCAAGCCCAATATTATAAACTAAACAAAAAACTCCTAACCATGGAAAATAGTCATTGTACTAACAATAATAATAATATAGATTTAGATATAGAACAGTATTTAAAGTTAGAGGAAAACTTCTAAACCTTAATTATTATGAATCTTGGCAATCAGATATGGACTACCTATGTTCAATATGCAACAATGAAGAATATGAAGATACTGTAAATTTTATGATTGCCTGCCAATTATAATTATAAATTATATTTTACAAAATTATATTTCAAAATATAATACAACATTATATTTTACAAAATTAACAATAAATTTATTTATTTACTTTATATAGAACAAAAAGTATTTCAAATAAATTATTCAAAATTATTGTTTGTAATAGAAAACTTAGAAAATTGAAAACTACATGAAAACTATCGTGGAGTAAGTGAATAGAAAATAAAGAAGGATTTCAAACGAAAGCAAAAAAAAAAAAAAAAAAGTAACAGATATAACAGCTCTATGAAGATTCCATAAATTCTTGAAAAGAAGAACTAAATTGAAAATATTGTGGCAAGCTGGTAAAATAGGTATATTTGGAATCATGTGTGTTTTATACACATGGTTAGTTTAAATAATAAAATAATTAACAAAAGAAGGGAGAAAGAAATACGATTTTGAGTTAGTTCATCTGAGTGTTTGATATGAGAGTATTTGTTTTGGGTGTGTACTCTGAGAAGTTGAAAGCTAAGTAGAATTGTGTAACTTAATGGAGTGGAAATAAAGATATTCGAAGTTGTAGCCCTGGAGTGGTTTTTATTGTAGACTAATTAGGTCACTAGCTAGACGTGCTAGCTAGTGAAGTACGCCCAAACATGAAGCACGTAACAATATGATATAAGTAGAAATCAAATTTTTAAGAAACCGTTCTTATTATTTGTTTATTTATTTATTTATTTATACATACGGGGTTGTACCCCATGTATAATTTACTTATCTCCTCATCAAACACAACAAACAAAACAAACACTATACGAAACATATACAAACTACAGATATAAAAGAATAAAAAAAAACAATAGAACATATAAAATAACAAAAATTAGTATATATAAAAATAATAGTATTTAGAGATATAAAACATTATACAAACATAAATACAAATACAATATAGAATAAATAAAAATGACCTTGGGCAAATGAAATAAAAACTTTAAAACTATCCCAATGAACTACTTATCTCTTCTGCCAATTTTGGGTTTTATCAGAATTTTTTTTTTTTTTTTGCAAAATCCATAATAACAAAAGAAGAATTAATAATAATTTTAAAATCTGATCAACTAAAGAGCACAAAAAAGGTGTTTGGGGATACAGAAATGTTTTAGTAGCACATTTCAACTATGACTGAAGGTATGTATTTGGGTATGTATCTGGTGCGTACATATATTGCATTAGGTTATATTATAATAACCAAATCAAATAAATGTTTATTCAAACTAAAAAATAAAAATAAAAATATCAAATTCCTGGCAGACTGTTGTTTATCAACCACTGTCATAAGGCTTTATATTTTTGCTAGAACTGATATTGTTTATTAGATTTAATCACACAAAAGATATTTATTTCATTTTATAATTAACTTTGTCAAATGCTATTCAATCATAGTAAAACTGAAGTCTAAACTATAGTTTCTTTCAGTATGATATTAAATATTTATTATATATTTATGAAAAATTTTACTTAGCAAGAAAAATTAAATAGAAATATAACTGTGGGGCATTAAAATGAAAATTTCGTCCAGAATAATTTTTTTGTTTTTTTAATTTTAAAAATGACAACGAATTTCACTAACAGTGTTAGTGGGCTCTTCTAGCAACTTTTAACGTGCAAAGTTATACTGTTATAAAAATAATTTATACCCAGAAACTTCTAGGAGCAATCTACCACAAGTAAATAGCTTTACATAAATCGGCTTAAAACGGCTAGTCTCTTTCTGACAAAAGTTTTCTACTGATTAAGTGCAATACTCTTAATAAAAAATATAAAACTGTTTAACTTAAAACTTTATAAAATAGGAAAAATAATAATTATTGTAACATTATCTTTTTTTTCTTGGCATTTCATAATTTTTTGTGTGATTAATTTCAGTGATCAAAAAGGATTTTTTTCTTAAACATAAACTTTATCTATAGGCATATATAATGGATGTGTTGGATGGAAAGAATTGGTTTTGTTTGATGAGTTAAGAAGAAGACTTGGTTAACACTGGTTAACTGATATATTAATAAATAGACATAGACTGCCTGGATTTTGCAAGGGTTGAATGTTTAAGATTGAGTGATAAGAGAATGACACGTAGCGATTCGATGCACTCAACTAATTTTCACTGTGTTTAACTGTGTTTTATGGACTGTCCGTCGCTATATTTTGTACAACTTCTCCCACTCCAGTCCGAGAGAGCGGTTGAGATTCTCTTGCTCTCTTTGCTGTTTGATTTCTTGCTGTTACAGCATATATTCTTTTTACTGATACTGAAAATAATTTCAATATTTTCCCATCACGTCAGGATTTTAAAAACCAAACTTTCCCACACGACAACCCATTGATCCGTAACCTGTCACAGATAACACTTCCTGCTAATCCTTCCCTCTGGCTGATGACCTCGCTCTGACCGAAGCGCCGATGGCCTCGCGATCACCTGATCCCTTGATAAAAAAAAGGGCATCCTTCGAATTCGCTTCATCGGTGCCTACACTCACCGACTTATGATGGTTATTGTTGGATGGCCCTCATTCAATTCTGACACGTCAGGTTATTAGTTATCGTTTTTTTTTCTCTCTTTTTTTTTTCAGTTTTGTATTCAATTTATTTTATGTTTTATTTTATTATTTGTTATATTATCATTGTCACCTCATTTGCTTGTTGTGTATGATTCGCAATTGTCGCAGTTGCAAATAAAATAAAGTAAAAAAAAAAGAGGATATTGAAAAAAAAATTCAGATAATTTTTACTCAAAATACATTATTGTATTTTACTGTATATCTTGTTTGCTTTTTTTTTCTATTTTTTTACCATATTTCAGCATTTTCTTTTTACTTGAACTTTTCAGGCTATTCTGTTTTAATAGGTCCGATCATATTTCAACAAGTTTCTTATGTTAACAACCTTTTTCTTTTTTTTTTAGTTTACAAATTGATATATTGATATGGGCCATCTCACTTAAAACACTTAGCACACATAGAGCTAATTGAAAGAAAATGAAAAACAACAACAAAACAAAGATTAATCTTCTCAGAGATCTTGGTAGTGTCTGGGTTTCAATCTTCTGGATGAAATAGGCTCGCCTATGTGATAATATGAAGCGGAGGGTAGTAGTGTGTGAAGCGATAGGAAGAAATTGTCTGTTAGTTTAGCCATGTGTAACTTTTAAAATATTGAAATTATATTCAGTATCAGTAAGTCTGGCATGTGAAGTTTTCTATTTGTGTATTTCTGATAAATCTGGGAGCGTTTAGTGTTATTCGTGTACCTTGTTTTGGAAAGTCTGCAATCGTTTTGTCAGTGTGTTGCTCGCGGTTATCCAAACTGGGCAGACGTATGTCCAGGAGAGGTCTAAGGAGTGTATTGAAGAGTAGTATGGTGCAAGAGTGTTTGAGTAGTGTGCTTCTGTTAATGAGTGGATAGAGCTGTTTCAGTCGGATGTATGCTTGTTGCAGTTTAGTGTTAATGTGCAGTCTCTCGGTGAGTCTTGTAGCAAGAATTAACGCCCAGATAACGCACACCTTCGTCATTTGTTTCCAGGGAATTTCCTAGTTGTGTAACGCCCTTAAGTCATACCCCTCTTTGTTTTAAACCAATCATTTTTAAGAAATTCATATACTTGCGATTAAAAGAGAATACATATAATAATCTTAAAAAATCGATTTACACTCTCAGTTTGCGATAATCTAGCTTGTTTAACGGTTAACATGGTTAACTGTTGGTACATGTAATGTTATGGTGTGGATGTGTGTAGGTAGCTTGTGGCGTGAGCGTTTTAGCGAAAAGGGCTTGTGTTTGTTTGAGATAGAATATAAGAATATAATCAAGAAAGCACCACTGATTATAAAATAAATATATTTTCTAACTGAATTTAAATAGCTTTATAATATCACAGCGATTAAGTATAAATCAACTAATTAATCTAGATTAAATGCCAAACTCTTATGTTTTAACTTATAACTTGATACTGGTATAGGATCTGGTCAATTCCTCCCCTTTGAGGAGAAGGGGGTAATACAATGCCATAATTGTTCTTGTACCGTACCAGTAACTGGACTTGTATAGGGCTAGCCCTTTTGCAATGGAATGTCAATCTTTTTCTTAATTTGAGAATCATTATAAAATATCTAATTATTTTTTAAAAACTATTATTTTTCGATTTCGTCCTTCCACTACAGTACAATAAAAGTAGGACACCTGAACTGGTTGGGTCATTTGGAAAGGATGGATAGTGACCGCATTGTGAAGAGACTCTATGATGGGCATCCTGGAGGAGCGAGAAAGAGAGGAAGACCGAGAATAAGATGAATGGAGGATGTGGAAGATGATTTACGGTCTTTAGGAGTGAGGAGATGGAGAAGGAGTGCCCAGGATAGATCGGAATGGCCGGAAATTGTAAAGGAGGCCAAGGTCCTACAAGGGCTGTAGTGCCAGGAAAGAAGAAGAAGAAGATGGTGATGAATTTTCTGATGATGTAGCTCATATAGTTAGCAACTCTCTCTGTTTATTACATAATTTGAGTTTAGTTTGTTTTATGGAAAATATATCTAACACCGATTAACATTTTTTTATCTTTTCCCTGAAGAAGACAATAAATTTGTCGAAACGTTGGAAAAGATTTTAAAAAAAAAGTGTACATTTTATTGACCGCTCCTCGAGATCTCCTTTAGTTGTTACTATATAAAGAGATGTTTACTACCAAACAACCTAATTTATTACCTTCACATTTAAGTAGCTTTATACCATTTAACGTTATAAAAATTGTTGTTCAGCTCAGATTATCAAGATAAAGCCTAAAGAGCTCTGTCAAATATGCAATAGTCGCTTGGTTGAGGACCTTCACCATTTTATTGTAACTTGTCCAATATATGCTCCTTACCGTAACTATTATATGCCCTATATTAACAGTTTAACAACGAATCAATTAATTAATATCTTATCACCTTGTGATGAACTCAGAATAAAACAAATATTCCTGTATATAATTAACTCATTTAAAGTTCGATCTTTTCTGCTTAATGAATGAATGAATGAATGATGTCTATAAATAATAAAATAAAATAAATGTTTGTTTATAAACATTGAAGTATCAAGAGACAGAAGTAAACATTGAGGTGATAAACAAGAAACTGAATAATACTTTTTATTAAATAAATATTTTTCTCTTCTAATTAAAAATACTGTCATTTTGATTTTTTGTTTACTATTGTTTATGTAAATACTTTACAAATTTATTTTTTAAGTTTAAGAAATGTATTTTAAATGTTTCATTCGAAGCAGTTTGCTATTGTATTTTTGTTGTGGTTTGTCTTCTTTTAACTGACTTTTCTTTTAATGTATTTCATGCCACTCTATTTGTATGAGGCTCTCCCCGAAAGCAAATCAAAAATTATTATTATTATACTAGCGAAAATAAAATACATAAAATGTAAATATAAAAAACAATACGCTTAACCATAGCAATTAAAATACTTTATGAATCGAATTAGGAAATCAATATCACCAGGTACGTAAACATTCCAATATTTACAAATTTTTGTGATATTCCATTGTTATTAACATATACATATTTTACAAAAATAATCAATGAAAGAGGATCTTAATTTAGTCCAAGAGCAACTGAAAATAATTCCTAAAGAAATTTGCAACCACTGGTGCAAAAACATCGAGTCCAAAATCCAAAATACTGGGTTGTAACGCCACTAGAGAGAGACTGAGATTAACTGAATTTATGGATACGAGCAAAATCTATAAGTAGGCAGAAAATCAAATAATATATATTTTTATGGAAAAATTGTCTAGGAGGTTTAGCACATTGTTTATGTTTTGTTATTGAGAACAAAAAAAATAAAAAATAAATCATCGAGATATTTGAAATCTTTGGCAGAAAAAGTCACTGAGCAGAGTTACCGATTATTTTAATAGCTTTCTTCTAAAGTGATGACCTAATTTCACTTCAGACGAAAACCCCCAGAATACAACGTTCTAAGAAAGCCAGTACTGTGCGGATGAAAACTTCACCTTTGAAGTAACCAGCTTCGTCCTAGAGTTGCATCTATTCCTAAGATAATAGGAAAAATCGTATTTAAGTCCGACAATTTCAGGTCCCAGGGCCGTCCAAGATAACCATCAAGTCATCTAAAATCTACATCGAGAATCAACTCTTGAAGAATCAGCCTAAAACATATCAACCCGATAATTACCTTACACACCTCAAACAGTGATATGTACTATAATAAAACTTCATATTACATTTTATTTTTACCTCATATATTTTATTTTTTACCTCATGTATTTGTGTACTTTTTGTGTGTTATTTTTGTTGTAAAACATAAATCAATGTAAATGTGATAATTCCATTCCTAGCGACAATAGTAACGAGAAGTTTATATATTTATGTTTGGAATGTGAACTATCATATTGTACAGTATGCTACATTAGTTTCTTTTTTATTTCGGGGTTCTATAATCGCGTAGTTCAGGGCTTGTAAGTGATTACCCTACAGAGCCTGAGTCTGATGGAAGGACCCCCTCCTCGGAGCATCCAGACTTATCCCACCTCGCGGGGTCCCAGCGACCAGTTACCCTGGGGTTGCGCATTGTACCAGCTTTAGTAGTTTGTGTGTGATATTGGTAATGTTTATGAAATGTAATTGGTGATGTTGTGTTGTAGTAGCTTGTGTAGCACGAGCGGTTTAGTAAAAGGGCTTGTAAGTATATATGTTTAAGAGAGAAAGATAAGAATAATTAAGAAAACACTGGTAGATTAAATTAAATATATTCTTTTGAAAATATTTAAATGCTATTCAATAACACCGGCAATATGCTTATTAATTTACTGAAATTACGTGGAATGAACTCTTATGTTTTAACTTATAACTGGCACAGTCCTGATGTGTTCTGCTTCGGTGTCTACAACTACTTGAAGGAATGTCTTCTAATTGTTCGTTCAAATCCTCCCCTGTGAGAAGAAGGGGTAGACTAATGCTATCAAGGTTCATGAACTGTCCCAGTAACTGTACTCTTCTACCTGGGTTACCCTTTTTGCGAACGAGCTTGCATTTTTCTCATAATCTTGATTATTTTCTTTACCTAAAATAGATATAATTTCTTGCATCCATCACACATATTATGGTCTGTAACTATGGATGTGTATACGTGTAGATGTTCCCTTACCAGTCACCTTCTAAAGGCAAGCAGGGATTACTGTGGATGCATTCTAAATCCCCACCCAAAAGGCAACAAGTTCAGTCAATAATTACCATTATAATTTTGGGTGTTTAAATAATGCTGTAATTGGCCAGGAATGTGAAGGTAACTAAATGATATACACAATAGATATTTAGTCACAACATTATATTTTAAGTACTCTGTTTGGAGAAAAAAAAAATTATAAAATAATCAATTGGCAAAGAATGATGATGTTAGTAGCGTAGGCCGGTAGACAGCATAGCTTGATAAAGGGTGTAGCAAGTTAATACTCTTGCTCTTAGTAAGTTTTGGTGTTCGTCACGACCGCTGTATTCAATGTTGTAAAATAGATGATGAGATTCGGTGATAAAAAACACTTGGAAATAGTATATCACAAGTTAAACTATAGTTTTTAAGAAATTCTAACAAGAAATTTTTACCCTGAAGAAGGCAATATATTTGCCGAAACGTCGTTAAAAATTTATTAAGAATTTTAACAACATCTATTTTCCAACATATAGTAACGTTTTTCCCTCTAAACTAGCTAGTGCAACTAGTTTTAAGTGGGTTCGTAAAGATAAAATACTCTAAACTTCAATAAAAAAAACACCAATTTATTGTTATGCACAATAAATTACAAAATACAACACTTAATAATAATTAATTCACAGTTTAAACCACAAAAGTTCACTTTGTTCACTTTTTATACACTTTCCACAAACGTACACTTCGTTTGTAACTAGAAAACGCTCTGCGGTCCCACTATTTATACCGTTGGAGAATTTCTAGAATCTTTTCAATCCTTCCAGAAATAAGTAGAGCGCGTCGCCAACGCTTCTTAGCGGCCACTAAGTGAACTTGAGGTTCCTACTTCCTCTCCTAGATTGTAGCACTGGTGCGTTACAATATATTAGTAAGCTTGATAAGTTATTGACTTATAAAAGGGCTTTTGATAGTTAGCTGAGCAAATGCAGAAATTTGCTTGTAACTGTTTAAATTTGCTTGTAATGCAGAAATCTCTTGTTTGATGTAACTGTTTGTAAGTTTTTGTGTACTCCTCGATAATTATTGGTAGTATATATTAAATGCCCCTTGTAGACTGTTTCCTGACTTCTTGATTTTTGGTTTTAAATTCTTCGTGTGCTGATTCTTGATGTAGATTTAGATGAGTCTTGTAGACTCATGATATAGTTATCTTAGACTGCCTCAGGACCTGAAATTATTGGACTTGAATACGATTATTACTAGCATCTTTGTAGGACTAGGCGCATCTCTAGAACGAAGCTTATCTACTTCAAAGATGGAACTCTTTCATCCATATAGTACAGGTGGTCGTGACAGTGGGAGGGTAAGGGAACTCGTTGGAGGCTAGCGTAGCATCGGTGGCTAATATCAATAATATGGAGGGCTTTCAAGGCAATTGGAATGTGGGGTAATGTCGGTTTCTATCAAACCACATGCGGGTACAACCTCGAGACCCAAGTGTTTTGCATTTCTATTTGATTTAATATTCAACTAATACTCCATAAATTTGTTCTCATTTATCTTAGTATTATTTCTAAATATTTCATGATTAATAGAATCATTTTTTTTTTTTCTTTAAACTGAAATTTAAATATAAAATATGCCCAAACAATAATTAAATAATTGTTCAACCAGAATAAAAAGGTGTCGCTTAATTTATATTCAATTCTAGAATATATGGAAAGTTAATAAGTGCGTTTGTTTTCATTATAAAGTGTATACTGTGTCCAATTAATCAGTATACTCTTCTACCTCAATTTATTTGTTTGACATCATACAATATTTTAACAGACACAATTATTTACACTAGCTATCCATCAGAGAAATTACCTTTGTTAAATGCAAACTTAATACCATGGTTAATTGGTTATTTTGTATTTGTTTTATAATGTAATTAAAATAATAATAATAATAATTTTTTATATAGAATAGAAAGTTTCATAAATCAAATATTCGCGCTCAGAACGTTTTATTTTGCATATTTTCTTTAAACTATAGGCATTTTGTGGGAATTGGCAGTTATGGTATCGGCGGTAAACCAGTAGGGGCATATAGCGACGAATTATCATTAGATTACTTGATTGTTAAAAGTAAAAGCATTTAAAAAATATGTTGCTCCTGATAGTACTGCCTGGATAAGATGCGGATTCGAATCCAGTATTGCTACTCTGTGAAGTTGTTCATAATGAAATCCCACTAATTTATCTTCCCTCATTTACCACGGTTCTGGTGACAAATTTTCAATTTTCTGATGACAGAAGTGAAATTTTTTATGAATATTTGATCCTTTTCAATCTTCTGATGGTATAGATGATGACCTTGTATAAAAATCGTATTGTAGTGGGATTCTGGACGGAAAGAGAATTAATAAACTAAAACAAGAGTGGCTCACTGCACTATAATTAAATATATACATACAATTATTACTAAGAACTTAATTAATATAAGAAAGAGTAAAAGAGAGAGACGATAAAGAAATGAGAGCGGTGTTGTGCAAGACGTGACAAAATTGGTGGATGTAGGTCATTGTGATGTAGAGTCGTAGGCTGATGATGGGATTCTGAAGGATTCTTGATAGAATTTTCTTTGTCAACTCTGGACGTATTCTTGATTATAAACTCTTACTATACGGGAAGCGGGACGGAATTTGTTTCCCTTATCTGATGGGCCTAACGAGTAACTACTGAAATGGCTTTATCTCGGTCTTAGTGAACTATTGATATCGTATTTGATATGCCATCACAGTATCCTTCTTGGTAATGTCTGAGTTCTCCAAATCGTCAACATGTTCTTTTCAGGAAACTACAACAATAAACTCAATAAGATTTATAAACTTAAAAATTTATAAACTTAATATTTATATCAAGTATAATAAAATTTTTGGAACCTTTACAAGAAATACGCCAAAAAACTGTCAAGTGCTTTCCATAAAGATGCCCATCTTTCCTGATTTTCTTTATATTTATTTAACATATTTAAGGTTATTTTGAATGTTTCAAATAAGTGTAAAGTATGTTTGTATGGCTGATAAGAGTTAGAGAATTGAACTACCATCACGTTTCACTGGTATATTAATCAAAGCAAAATATACTACCGGCCTGGTAGTAATATACTACCAGGCCTTTTACAGTTCATCCAGAGAAAGCAGTAGCTAAGGCTAATAGTGCGGAGCGGGATATCAGATTAGTCTGGTAGAATGTTGCCTTCTTGAAATTAGAATATTATTATACCATTCAGTATTATAACCCAGTACTATTATTCGTCTTCTACTTTAGGCAGATCTTCACTTCCCTACGGTGTAATGTTGAGGTGGTGCTAGGGTTGCTGTGACGTCTTAGGTAACTTATAGGCGGATACCTGTGATTCCACCATATAAGATTTGAAAGCCTAAAACTACAATCTTTAAAGTACCATCTTCTCGAATTCTTTAAAAATAACTGAAAAGTGTATTCTGGCGAGTTTGTTTCCTTGTATTTTACTTGGAAAATGCGTTTTTCATCCCAGTTTTTTAAATTTTAGTAAATCATTTCAATAAATTTCAGTAAAGATAATCTATATAAGTTAATAAGAAATTCAAATCTTTATATTGCAGCTCTCTAATTGTCCCTTCATAAAGCCCAGTCTTATGAAAACAAAAAGGTTATATACTGAAAACTCATTAGAGACACAACAGGCTATACTTTACACCATACATTAGAAACTGGTGATATTATATTTCTATTTACTTTCATTTTTCTGTAATTTTTTAATTAAGTTGTACGATTATCTTTTTGTTTTCCAAAGTTACCCTTCGTAGAAGATTTACCCTTCGTATGTTTATGTTTAGTACTCAATAACTGCCTCTTATTGCATGCTTGAGACTGCACATTGGCCGTTAAAAGTGTCCATTCTTCCGACAACTCCGCTCTCCAGAAATCCGTCATTATTTCTTCTTCGATACAATCCATCAGAATATGCACTTCTCAGAGTATGCTTTGTTTGTGTAGTTGATATATCAGGTCTAAAGAAAACTGTTGGAGACATTTTCTAGAAATAGTAAAAAAGTGAAACAAAAAAAACATTCAGTAAAGTGGCACTTCAGATTACAGATAACTTATTGTCGGATTCCATGGCGATACCTGAACGGTATTTTCAAGTTTGAACTTTCTGCGATTTTTCGTTTTTCAGCTATAATGTTCACATTCATACATACATACATACACATACACACAATTTTCTAAAAACCACTTTTTGGAGTCAGGAGATCTCTGGTGAAAATTCGAAATCGTAAATGTGACGCGATACAATACATCCTCTTACTAGGAGTAAGAGAAAGTAATAGGTAAGATGTAAAATATACAAAAGAAGTAAATAAGAACTTCCATCTGAATTTGTATATGTATGGTTAATAATTTTATAGGGAAGGGATTAGCTAAGTGGTTAGCGCGTTGGACTCCCACGCAGAGGTCCCGAGTTCGAGTCCAGTGCTACCCTTAGATTTTTTCTTCCTAGGTGCCTCTACAGCCACTGTCCGGTGATGGACAGTGTTGTCTGTAATGAGAGACCACTGTCCGGAAGCCGGCAGTGCACGGAGAAGGCTCCGGGCGCTAATGCCCTTAGATGTTGACGCGCCTTAAATTAAAAAAATAATAATTTTATACAATTTATTCTTTATTTATTTTAATTAATTAAAGATTCACTTCTAATCATAAGTTTGTTTCAAGAGTAAGTAAATGAAAACACTTATTTAGTAAGAGAGAGAGAGAGAGACTTCATAAAAAAAAAGATTATATAATGTTCCATTTAATAAGAAAGTCTTTCTGAGATCGTCCATTTCGGAGCACTTAAAAAAATTGAGGACATATTTGGAAACTTCCGCCAAAATTAAGGGATTACATAAGAAAAAAATTCCCATTGCGACACCTCAATTAATCGGTATTTAATCAATTTTTAATTACTCTGTATGTAAGTAACATTCCAGCTCAATTTATAATCCTTTAATATGCAATTTTTTAAATATCTAATTGATTTCATTTCTATTCTCTGCCTTACCTAAAAATTGAAATTATTAGATAAAATGTTTGTATTTATGATTTCCCACAAATATAAACTTATTACATTAGTTGAGTAATAAATTGCAAACTAGCTATATCATGATTTTAGATTTAATTTACCATATTGCAATAAGAGAAACCATGGTTGCTTCATTACTTTTCCAAACCACATATATAAGCTACACACAGATATGAGACCTCCTCTCATCAAGAATTTATGTACAGTCGTTGGTTTCTATAAACTCCTTCCATGAGTTTAACCACAATCTCTTCAAATAGGAGATGTATCTGTGTGTTTGTGTGTTTTGTGTTATAGACAGATTATGTATGGAGTGTCGGTGTTTAAGTGGATGAGAGCGGTACCCTAGAGACACTTTGTGGACTCTCTCAGTAGTCGATATGCCGACTACAGTTAATTAGTGACAAAGAACGAGATACAGGGCTAGGCATGTTCAACATAGATTCATACTATGCCTAAACCATAATATTAGATTAAAATAACCATATACTTTAGGCGTTGTATGTTAATTATGCTCTTTAATTACTATGGTTCCAGTTACATAATTAATTTTTTATATGTTTATCACTCAAAGGATGAAGAAAAAAAGTAATGATGTTATAAATGATATTTCTGTGATAAATATTACTTACTTCATTAGCTGAAAGTTTGTTTAACTTTTCTAAGATCTTAAAAAAATCTGGTTGAAATACTCACACAACTTGAACTTTCACCAATTAATGTAATTTAATCAACAAATGGTGGCAGGTTTACTTGTAAACCCGAGAATAATAAAACTACTAATATAAAAGAAAAAAAAAAATACAGAAATCATATTACTCAATAAGATAATCAAAATTAATCGAATCTGCGAAATAATGGAAGTCCTTAAGGCTAAAACTAAACAGAAGGTCATCAAGTTTACCAGTGGCCCATAGATCGATCACCTCTAAGGACCGTATCTGTACTTCAATCATTTAACGTCGAAAAGAAGGCAATGAAGTAGCACAATGTTTATCGGATTGTTCAGTGTTGCCTGAGCATAATGCAATATGGGTTAGAATTTATTTTGAAATTGTTGCAAATATGTTCTTAATCTGCCATAATCTGGGTCAACTTGTAAGTCAAACTGATGTGGGATTTATGAATCCGATCGCTTACAATTTTGAAGAATAGTTTAGCTGTAGTATTTCTTAAAGTTTTCGTTCACTCTTGATTCCATAGAGCTCTACAATCTTGTTATAAAACTAACTTTGTATGAAGCTAAGAGATGGACGATCATGAGCTAAAAGAAGACTTGGGGAGGCCTTTTTAACTAATATTCTTCTTGTTACCTAATAAGCACTAATGTGGTCTGATCCAAGAAAAGCAAATTTCCAGCCCACCCCTCGTTAAGGGTTAACAATTTTTTTTCAACTTTCAAGAGATAAGTTGTGTTTGATAATATTCAAGGTATCGAGAGGAATCAAATGCCATTCCAAGAATCATACTAATATATTTTTAAAAGGAAGATTTTCTAAGACACCTAAAGCCATGATTATGAGAATGTTGTGACTATCAGTCAAGAAGCATGCTAACATATCTTTAAAAGAAGATTCTCTAGCACACTAACATAATTTTGGCCATTAGCACTGTCTGGTTTTGTGAGTGTGTTCATGTACCTATATGAAAAAGACAACAGAACATCTCAATAAAGAAAAATCTATATATTACCAAGAAAACATAAATTTAAATTGATTAGTTAAATAAGTCTTACTATTAAATACCATATTATATTGTGGTATCTATCCTAACAGCTTATTCTAGAGAAAAAAATTCACAAGAGAGATAGCTAAGGAACTCCGTTTATTTTATATTATTCTGAATACTACAAGATTCACGTAATAACCCTTGGTAACAGTGCCAAATAAACACCACAACTCAACGGTTGTCTTCTATTTGATTTATAAATTTATATAAATGATCTTATGATAAAATGTAAAGCAATTGTTCAATCCAGAATTGTCTGGATAGACAATCTGAATTTTTATATACGAGTATATACTGCATATTATAATTTGAAGAAAACAAGAAACTAACAAGGAGAGTTCTATACGGAATAGTGAAGAAGAAACCCCTACTGATCGATGTTAATAAATATTTAAATTTTTCTTGCGCTGGTCCTCTCTACGAGTAGTCGTTGTTTTGTTTGTCTGTATTATATGTATATAATATAATAAAATATATATATATATATATAAAACGACATACACAATATACATACGAGAAACGTTTTTAAGAAAAGAAAAATTCTGTATATTCTTCCATCAAATGGAGAACTGGAAACTAGAGAGGTATTCTCAAGCTCAAGTATGTTTGCAGAGAGCCTACAGTGCAAGAAGTTTGCACTTCTTTTCATGCCACTTCTTCTTGACAGCATCACTTACTTTCTAAAAGGTTCTCTCCTTCGTACTGTCTCCGCCTTTCTCCAGCTGTGTTAGTTTTACTTTCCTTTACGCCTTATTCCAACCAAAGTATTTTTCTTAAGCTCAAAGCGTTCTACGAAAGTCTAATCTGTATAACAAATTAAGTTATTGGGGTTTATGTT
>JAAEAF010012807.1:0-14862 GCA_011037195.1 Triatoma infestans
TTTGAAGCTTTGCCTGGAAAAATATAATGCGGTGTATAAAAAAAAAAGAAAAGAAGAAGACGTTTTTCTAACTAAAACAATACCGTGGACTTTGAAACCCATCTACATCTGACCCATTAACGTCTGATGTTAATAAACACGATATTATATTAATCTTTAGACTCTGTAGATTGTTTCTATACATATTTATGGTCCCCCTTCAATTAGTCAGTTCAATTGTAAGCTTTTTTCTTTTTTTTAGAAAACTAAAAACCGTGTATTACGAAATATTAGTAATTTTACGTCACTACTGAAATCAGTATACATACTGCTGCAAAATCTAGAGTGTTCTTTTGAAATGAAAAGGGGAAAATGTCGTTGATCAGCGTACTGCCCGTCATTTGTTTCAAAAATTTAATGATGGTCATATGACCTTAGAAAGCAAGACAGTTTCAGAGTGGCCATTATGGGACGTTGATGAGGCTTTATGGGAAGCTATCGATCAAATCACACATTAAATACTCGTGCATCTGCTACAAAATCGGCGATATGTGATGAGAAATGGATTTACTGGCGGTTGGATCGCGGTCAAACAGCATTTCCGGTTGGTGTGCAAGAGGGCAATTTGAGCAAAGTGCATGTTATGGTTTTCTGCAACTATGGAGAAGTAATTCATTGCGAATTCGTTTCCGATAGTCTTTCCATGAATTCCGGCGTTTACTGCCATCAACTAGGATAGTTGATAATCGGCCAGCGTTAACCAGCTTTGGTCAATGGCAACACAAGTTATGTTCTAGGAATACACCTCCCTTCAGACTAAAGAAAAAATTAAAGAATGTGATAGCATTGAATTTCTTTACCCTCACCCTATAGTCCAGATTTAGCTCCAACCGACTATAATTTGTGTCGGTCCATGGCACACTATCTTTGTGGAAGAAAATTTAATAAATTCACCGAACTTCAAATTGGACTGGAGTTTTTTTTATTCCAAACCCAAAGAATGATATCAGCGGAAGGTGGCTTACAATAGCCAATCACAAGGGGCTATATTTTAAGCATTAATGGAAAATTCATAAAAGGTAATAAAGAAATTGATTTTTAATTGAAAAATGGTCACTTCTTTTTATACAGCCCATTAACAAAAGTTTGCGTTTTTGGCTCTTTTACTTTAATGAAATTAAAAAATAAGACATCAGTTTATTCTTAAAAGGATAAACCATTGTTTTAATCACTTGAATCCATTTTTACGCCTATATTTCAATTCCTCTCTGGGACCCACAAAGGTTCTTTGGAGGCAAACAATTCAATAAAAGCTACTTTCATATCCTACTTCCATAATAAAATTTTTACCCCGCAAAAAATGAGCCATGTACCGGAATAAGTGGTAAGCCAAGGAGCGAAGTCTGGGCTATAAGCAGGTTGAGGAAGAAGTTCAAACTCCAGCTCCTTAATTTTTGAGGCAGTCTGACGCGAAATGTGTGGTCTTGCATTAACTTGCTGCAAAAGAACTTTTTTTCTATTGACTAAAGAAGTTACTTTTCGGCCAGAACAGCATGAACCCTATCCAACTGTGCTGAATATAGTTCAGATGTGATAGTCCGCCCATTGGGAACCAACTCCAAATACAGACTGGCCCAGGCATTACCCACTGCTTTTGCGTGTTGGGTTGTTGAAGTATACCCGCTTTTCATCGCAAATGACTATTCGCTTTACAAATCGAAAATCACTTGAATTTTTAATAAGAGTTTGAAATATTTCAATCCAATGTGGTTTTGCTGCGATGACTATTCGTCAAGGATAGCCCTACAACTTTTAGGGACGTTCCGATGTCATGTAGAGTGAGACACTCCTAACTCGTCTGCAAGTTACGTCCACTGCTTGTTCGAGAATCAGCTGCTACAGCTTCAAAACAGTCGGGACAAGGGATCGTGGACCCCTACCTTGCCCTACTTTAAACCAATACTGTGCAGCAAGAATTTTTTTCATAATAATCGCTTCAATATCGCATATCGCCCTCACTTAAACAAGTCACACATGATGTTCAGATACTGCACGAGATGCAACCATATATTCAATAACTACATTTCAAATTAAAATAAAAAAAAAATCTTGTGTGAAACACTCACACAACGTTGACTTAATACAATTTACTTTCCGCAAGGGGTATCTGTTGCATGCACTTACTTGAGGAGTAGCGACCCCCACGGGTTACCACAACTCAGTACACCATGCACTTCGTCAGAACAGTGCACAATACACTTAAACTCCATACACTCCACTCTTTACAGACAAGGACAAACACAGTACACAAACTAGGGTTCCGTCCTCAGTAAATTGGCCTAAGCAAAGGGGGAAGAAAGGGATTAGCTCAATGGTGGCACGCTAGACTAGCAACGCGGAGGTCCCGGGTTCGAATTCAGCATGCTGCCCTTAGATTTTCTCTTCCTACGATTTCCTCTTTCTACAAGTGACCATCCGGTGATAGGCAGTGTTGTAGCTAGAGAACAACACTGCTTGGTGGCCGGCAGTGTTACTGAGAAGGCTCTGGGGGTGGGGGGCACAAAGATTTTTCAGGCCGCAGTACAATAATCCCCTACAACAATCTACAGTCTACAATACAATTTACATAGTAATAATTGACATACTTTCTTCAAACTTATAAATTGAGATGTTTAATAGTCTCGAATATATTTTTGTGGAAGCATGGTCAGAAAAAAGTCTCTAATAAATGTGATATCCCTATATACAGCCTAGTATCCCAAGTTTAATGAAATGGGTTGTTGTGTTTTGGAGAAAATTGTAGAAAACTGAAAAAAAAAAAACTGTTCAGTAATAACGCACTTCCGGTCAACCGATTTTTCTTCAAACTTAAAATTTTGGCAATACACTTAATTCTAATTAATATTATTTAGATCATAGAATCGTAATAATACTTCCCTAAAACTCCTTAAATTAATTTTCCAGGAAAAAAATTGCAAATAAATATTATTACTGTTTATATGTATAGTTGTTATACCAGGATTTATAATAGTTGTTGTCCAGAAAACCGCAAAAAACTATTCTTTTTATTGGAATAATAACAAAATTATTCTGTAAAGTGGTAACTTCGATTTGACTGATATACGAGTAGTTGTTATGCTGACCACATACATATACACATACATACATACATACAACACACAGCACACACACAAACACAATTTTCTAAAAAACACTGCTTTGGTAACCTGGGGAATTTCATAACGTTTATTTCCGGTGAAAACTCAATATTCTGCAAACGGCGCAATACTTATACTTTACAGAAATACCAATGTGAGTCGCAGGATTAAACTACTTTTTAATCTTCATTTCTACCTCCCCATATACCTTAGTGAGTGAATTTTAAGTAACCTTCTGGGTCTGGATATCAATAAAAATGTTAGTTGGAGGTTCAAAAGAAAATCCTAGAAAAGCGTCATCACTCATTAGCCGGCAGAAACTTGGTACTTGACTAACAAATTGGTTAAAGATGGCCGTTTGGCCATAAAAATGGATTTCTGGTTGTAGAAGCTGCCGGCTTCTAAGTTGTGGCAGAATTCCTAATTTGGAAATCCGAACACCTATTGGAATAATAAAACAATATTTTCTGTTCCTTTGAAACACGAGACTAAAATGGTATGACCAGGGAATAAAGGCGGATTAGTGATGAGGATTGGCTAAGAAAATGATACAATAAAATTTCATCCCCACCTTGGCCTAGGAAATCTTGGAATTTTGACGTAGAGGGATTATGAGACTATAAGAATTATATTTATCATTTAAAAAAAAAATTATCAACGTGGTTTTACTATACAATATGGTTTTACTAAGTACACACCAGAGCCCTTTCACTTTTATGTGAAACTTTCTCATAAAAGTAAACAGATTTTAGGGAGGTTATTGTCAATTATAACTCCCGTAACTGCAGTAAGAGAAAGTTGTGTGATTGTTTCACACCAGATTTTTTTTTTTGAAGTGGATTTATGAAGTTTGTAAACTTATAGGCAGGTCATATAAAATGATGGTGCCCTGGCATATACTTTGTCCAGAGCCTAATATTATACGGGTGTTTCAGAATTGCACGGCACTATTTTAGGTATGTGTTCTGTAGCAAAAAATAAACAAAAGCTAATATACACATAGTATGTTTTAAATCAATTTATTACAAAGATATTGGGGGCAAGATATTTATTTAACAACTGAATAAGTCAGAGTAACTGTACGAAGTGGCCACCGGTTTGTTGAATGCAACATTCAGCACGATGAATCCATGCTTCTTTGGCACTTCTTATAGCATCAGGACGATCCTTGATAGTACCTGCGGCTTTTATGGGAATAGCCCCACAGAAAATAATCTAATGGCCTTAGATCGGAAGACCGTAGTAGCCATTTAGCAGGTCCGTTTCGACCAACCCATCGGTTACCATATGTTGCGTTTAAATATTCAGTCACAATATGAGAATAATGAACTGGAGCACCGTCATGTATAAACCAACAAAGCCTACGCCTATTGACAAGCGGAAAATCTTCTAGAAGCTCATAAAGATTATTTTGCAAAAAATGCAAGTATGATATTCCTGAAAGGCTAGGTGGCAAAAAGAAGGGGCCGATTAGATTGTCGCCAAGTAGACTACGCCAGACATTTAATGAAAAGGTATGTTGGTGTAATGTTTAGTAGCAGTCGTATGAAGGTTTTCTTCGTCCCAAGTATGGGTATTTCGAAAATTAGTAATCCCATATCTTGTAAAGCAAGATTCATCGGTAACCAACAGGCAGCTTAGGACATGCGTAATGTGAAATGGATGCAATTGTAGAGTAAACATCGAAACTTTAGTGACAATCTTCTGGTGCTAGTACTGGAGATAACTGACCACCTTCCAGCGTTGGAGATAACTAAACGCTGGATCGGCGTTTACTCGTACGGCTTAGGGTGCCGTTTTCCCTAAGACTCTTCTAATGACTTCAAACGTTTTACGATTTGTTATTCTTTGGTTGGGAAATTTTTCATAATATCTTCGAATAGCAGCAACACCATTTTTATGTACCTCGCCATAAGTTAAAAGCAAGTCTCTTTGTTCTGAAAAAGTGAACAAATTTGTGGTGAGTCCCATGATAATACACAAAATACTTACAGTATTCTCAGTAGTCTTACAGTATTCATTCACATGCACAGAACTTACACAATGTTTACTACTAACTGTCAAACAAATAAACGTATGCAATTGTTAATTCCTATTTGCAAATTTTAGTATTATACTTTTGGACTACCTCTGTAACAAATTGATTTAAAACATATGTGTATATTTTTTTTTTTATTTATTTACAAATCATAACATGGGCCAGCTCACCAAGAGCTTTACACATAGAGATTAGAGATAAAATATGTTAATATGTGTATATATTTAAGTTTATTTGTTGCCACAGAACACATACATAAAATGGTGCCGTGCAATTCTGAAACATCCCGTATAGTATGTACATCATTTCTCGAAAAGGCGAAACAACTATACTAAACAGCAATACTTATTTGTATTGCTGTTTAGTATAGTTAGTCTATTGCAGCAATACTTATTAATGGTGCATAAAATTCCTTATTCGTAATGGTTGATATTCTTCGACTGCACTAATTTTTGATTTTGAATACTCGTAAATTGCATGTCGAGGCACGACACGTGGTAATGTTATTATATCGCAAAAAAACTATAGTTTTTAAGAATATTCTGACTACTTTTAGATTTATTAGAGGCTTCATCGCAATCCATATTTTCTAAACGCATATTCAGCGCGATAAAAGTGTCGCGCTTTAACGGCAAAATAAATTCTTTAGCACTACAAATTAAGTGTTTCTAACGACAATATTGATAACTTTATACTGATACAATTGATATTATAACAGCAAATTATGTTGTACGCACAGAAAAATTCTACTTTTAATTTACTGATATCAATGGAATTCTTTGGTGGTCCTGCATTATTTTATCAGTTATTTGTATAATTTGTTAATTTAAATAATAATGTAGCGATCAGGAGGCTGGTCTTTATTGTTTTCACTCACTCGTTTTCTAATAGCGAAAGAAGAAAAAAATTCTCTTAAAGACTTTAAAAAAATTAAGAAAATTAAAGTCTGATAGTCAGTCATTTTAATCAACAAAAATGATAATGCAACTAATATTACTAAACAATTCATTGGCAAAGATAATAAAATTTTACTGTTTTGTTAATCTAAATAAAGTATTATTATTATAAAAATTATTAATTTTTTTAATTTACTTTTTATAGTTATACTATTATATTCGCTATTATAATACAATAATATTAGCTCATAGCTTTAGTGAAATAAACATACTTATTATTCAAATATTCCTGATAAGGAATTTTATTCTATTCTCGTATGATGTAGCCTAAGTAACCTGTCTTGGTTTCTGAATAGGACTAGTATATTTTTATCCACGATAAAGATTGCAACGAATGAAAAGCTCATAAAATAAACTGCGTAAGACAAGATCAGTTTCAGGTTTGGAATTGTTGAAATGCGAGAAAGGACAGGAAATGCCCAGATAATTTTGAAAAGGAATCTAGAGTGAAAAGCAATGAACTGAGGGTAGAATAATGTAAAATGGGACTCAGTAATATAAAATAACACTGGAAATTTAATGAAGAGACATCCTAACGTTCAAAACGAACAAGCTCTCTATTTGTTTAGTGAACACTCGAAAACGGTCGTCCGATAAAAGGTCCCCCCTCTAGAGTAAATGCAGGCAAGCCTGTTACGGAAGTGCCACTATTGTCCAGTATTGCAGAGAAAGAGGGGGGGGAGAGATCAAACCACCTGTTCAACACTGTATAAAGACTCTTGTACAGTTTTCTCCACGCTAAATAAATTATTATTTCACACCGTATACCTACAGTACTACTGGATTCAAGATCAATAGTTCTGTAAAACATTGAAATTCATAGAATAGTATACATTTTAAACAATAAATTAACAGGAAATAAATAACTCTGACGCAATAGTTTTATTTATTTATATTACTAATTAGTTTTTTATCGGCTTAATATTCATGTGAGAGGGGATAGTTGATTTATGCAAGTCACAAAATGTTTTAATGTATTTTCAAAATAATGAATGAAATAAATATGTAATAAAATTTGAATAGATAATGATGTAATATTGTTTACTTAAATTGTCCGTATATTACTTACGCAAAGAAATATTATCAATTATTTTTTTGGGGATATCACTATTCACTATAAAGCAAAGGAGTTGAGAAAAACATCTGCTATGGGAAACCCACATGATTTGAGTCTGAAGAAAACCGTTTGACCGGAAGTGCGTTTTTAATGAAAAGTTGTTTTTTTTTTTCAGTTTTCTGAGATTTTGTTTATGAAAACACCGACAGGTTTCATTAAACTTGGTATACTAACTACACATGCACTTTTGTCTGAAACTTTCTCCGAAAAAGTTCATTTAAGGGGGGGTTTTGAGGAAGGAGGAGGTTATGCTTTCCTCAAAGAAGTCTTTTTATAAAGTTGTTTCCCGTTCACGTAAATTGAAAGCCACTAAGCATGTTGAAGAACTATATGTAAAGCGAATTAGTCAATTATAACTATGTAAACTGTAGTAAGAGAAGGTCGTGTGAGTGTTCCAGACCAGATTATTTTAGAAGTGATCTGAAGATGGGGGAGGGGATGATATTTTAGGCATTTCTCTGTAGTTTAATTTCAATATATTATAAGAGCTTATCTTTTTTACGATCTATATTATACGATTCTAGCATCGATGTAATTGTTGTGGTTGGTTCCGCAAAGCTGGAAATAATCACTCTAATGGAGTGTATAAACTGAATTTACTCTGTGCAAGTCTGTGTTATCCACACTGTTTTGACAAAAACATCCTGATGATGAGCGTACGCCCGAAACTGGTTGATGGACCACAAAAAGAAGTAGGCTATCACGGAAAATATCTTTGATCGATATAATTATTAATAAGCAGTGCGGTTAATATTAATTTGGTCAACCGGAAATGCGACCCCGAAGTGATAGTTATTCATTTGTGTAGACATGCGAAGTTAAAAGAAAATCATTATACGTAGTACCGTTTTCCAGAAAATTGCAAGAAACTGAAGAAAAAAAAATCCGTAACAGCGCACTTCCGGTTGATGGATTTTGTTTTTCGTAATTAAATGATACCTTCATTACAGATATTTGTTCACACACACACATCTACCATTCGCTAAAAAAAAAGTCTGCTTCTCCGGGTACCACAAAACTTGTATTTCTATTGAAAATTTAATTTCGAAAATTTGTCACTCTCGCAATACTTCCTCTTACTACAGGAAGTGAGAGAAAGTAAAGTGATACTACTAAAAAAAATGGTCGAGGGTTTTTGATTGTGAACTTCCTGTCGGATATATCCTGGTAATTACCAAACAGAATTTGAGTGTGCTATGATTTTTCGTTTTTATGATATACTCTTCAATTATATTCTCTCTCTCACTTACACATGCGCATATATATACGAGGCATGTCCAGTAAGTAAGTGTACTGAATTTTTGTAGGTTACAAAAATTTTTATTTGAACAAAAAAATTACCTGGTTACATTAGTACATATGTAAGCTACTTTGGCCCCATAGCCACCTCAATGCAGGTGGTGAACCGGGGTATTAATTTTTTTATGCCTTCCTCGAAGTAGTTTCCCGCCAACCCCTTCGTCCACTTCTCCACTTCCCCTTCACCTCCTCGACGGTTGAAAATCTTTTTCCACTCATGTGCAGCTTCAGGGAGGTAAAGAGATAGTAATCTGAAGGTGCTAAATCAGGGAAATGCGCGGGATGGTTCAGGACGTCCCATTTAAACGAGGCAAGCAGTTCCTTCGTGTTGGGCAATTCAACTTGTGTTGGTCTGTCAACTGTTTTAGGACCCACCTTGCCGACAGTTTCCGATATCCGAGGGTTTCTGTGATGGTTTCGTGTAGCAGAGATCTGGAGATTGCCGAAACATCGCAGAAAGTTCATCCACAGTCAATCTGCGATCGTCACGGAGCGCATTTTCGATTTTTTCCACAATTTCGTCAGTCACAATTGAAGGTCTTCCGCTCCTCTGATCATCATGCACAGACGTACGACCGTTTTTAAACTCGCGACACCACTTGAACACACTCGTACGATTCATAGCTTATCACCATATACAGTTTTTACCTCATTATAAACCTCAACCGGAATTTTTCCCTTCCAAACGAGATAACGGATGACGCCGCGTATTTCAAACTTGGCGGGAGATTGGATTGACATTTTTCACGAAACGTATTGTCGCGTCGACAGTTACGTCAGTTACATCTCAACGTACTGACCTCGAACCGGTCTCGTTGCGGAGGGGACGAATCAGGCTACACGACAGTGTAGCCAACATGTCGGAAACAAAATCCCTCCGGCCGTGAGAGCCTCAGTACACTTACTTACTGGACATGCCTCGTATATATATATATATATAGAGAGAGAGAGAGTGTGTGTGAGAGAGAGACACCATTTTCCTAAAATACGGCTTTTCAGACTCAGGAAAAACGTAGTTATTTCCGGTGAAAAATATATTTTACAAAAAATTGGATACAATTGCAATACTTCCTCTTACAACCTCTTACCAAGTGCATAGCTGTGGTAATCCGTAGGGGGTCGCTACTCTTCAAGTACCTGCATGCAACAGATACCCCTTGCGGGCATCTTACATTATCTGTTTAAATGAATAAAAATTATATTGTATATAATCACACTGAGCAAGCACGTAAAAACAAAATTACTTTAGTTAGGAGCTAATGACCAAGCAAACCAAGATTTCACCATACACTAAATATATATGATCTCCGACCAACCCACTAAACTGTAAGAGCTCAGGAGAAATTGATTCCCAAGAATTAATATTGTTAAAAAAAAAAACGTTTCCATGGTAACTAATTAACTGTTCTTGATATTCAAACTGAAAAATACCACTAGTAAGACGTTTTATTTAATAATTGTTTGCTTAATTGTTTTTAATAGATAAATTACACTTAATCACTACTTCTTTTTAACACAATAATGGTAATATATAAAATAAAAAGTGGTCACCGCTGCAGTTAAGATTAGTGCGAAATATGATAGGTGTTTCAATGAGAAAATGAAGTAACCAAAGTATTGATCATAAAGCGTTGATGTTCACTTCAAAATAAACAACTACGAGTAACTATGAGTTGTATATATGTATATGGGTTTTCTTTTCTATTTTTCTTTTAATTTACTAATTATGACGAAATATTTTAATTTAAAAAAAAAATTACTTTTTCTAAACTGGGCAAAAATAATTGAATGCCGAAAAACTTGACAATTTTTAATTATTTAATTCGATTATGTAGATATTTTTCTAGGAACTTTTCAAATTTTCCATACAATCCAGTCAACAGGTGGATTTGTACAGAAGCCTTAACAAGTAGTTACAAGTTCTCCTTCTTCTACTTTTTTGTAGCGTGACAATTCAAGAAACAAATAAATCACATAAATCCAAAGTAAAATTGAATGTCTAAAAAATTTTTAGAAGATTAAAAAAAAACAAAAAATAACCTCTGATGTATATCATGCACACTACTTTCTCTTACTTCAGTTATTAAAATATATAATGGACAAATTTTTCTTTAAACTAGCCATGTTTATTAAAACGTTTATAGTTGCGACATTTGCGTTTATATAATAAATAAACATGGTGAGAATTTGTAATATATTTGTTTTACCTCCGTTTCAACTCTCTCCAGCAACATACCGGAAGTTTAAATTTAAGCCTAATTCACAGATCCCCCCTGTAGGTCCTTCCTGCCTAAAATAAATTTTTCTGGCGTAAAGTATCTGTAATAATTAGCATTACAAATTAAAAGAAAATCAATGAAGACGTTTAAGAAAAAATTTAAAAAAAAAAAAAAAAAATTTAAAGACGGACTTACAATAAACGTAATTTCTTCGAATTCGGAATTCTAATAACACTTTTAATGCACCTTAATGTTCAAGTATTTTTCGAGAAAATATATTTCAGCAACGTTTTAGGGGAGCTACATTACTCCTAAATTTTCATTTCATAATGTATATTCTATGTTCCCACATTTTAATAAAATACAGAATATAAAAAGGAAAAAAAAATGTAGCTAGGAAAATTTCAAGAAAGAATTCTTCATCATAGAGAGAAGTTTGGATACGGTGTTAATGCCCGCAGGTTATATACTACATTTTGCCCAGTTTATAATTTATAAAAAGGCGATAGTGTGTTACCTATGTGAAGGTCTGAGTGGATTGAAGGTCTTGATTGGTATGTATGGTCTGTTACAATAAAGTACGTGAAGCATTGTTTTTTGTGTTAAAATTTCAACAATTAATATACCATCACTTTTTTTTTTAATTATAGCACTACAGCCCGTGAAGAGCCCTGGCCTCTACAGTAATTTTCCTCCAATTCTCTCTCTCGCCTTTTGGCGCCATCTCCTTACTCCCTGTAGCCGCATATCCTCCTCTATCTCATCCTGCCACCTTCTTCTAGGCCTGCCTACCTCACGTCTGCCTTCGGGTCGGCTCAAGAACAGTTTCTGCACACTTCTCTCATTGTCCATTCTCACAACGTGCCCTGCCCAGTCCAGCCTTTCCCCCTTCACCTCCCCTACCAGATCCGGTGACATTTTGTTTAATATTGTTAACTGTCATTTATACTAACTCAATGGCATCTAACAGACCCCTGCTATTTCCCATAACTAGGGCAACCTAATAAAAAAATATTGTATAATATCAATAAGACCGAAATTATATTTAAATAAATGAAGAAAAAGCACAATACCTTCCACACTATAATGGATGTGTTAGGTGGAGAGAATTTAGATCTGGTTGATGATATAAGAAAAAGACTTGGTTAACACTGGTTAACTAATATATTAATTAAGTGATACAAAGACTGCCTGAACTTTACAGTAGAGAAATGTTTTAAGGTAGAGTGGTATGAAAATGACACGTAGTAATTGGATGTATTGAACTGAATTCAACAGTGTTTTTATGGACTGTTCGTCGCTATGTTTATACCAGTTTCTCCCACTCCAGTCCGAGAGAGTGGTTTTTGCTCTTTACACTCTTTGGTTGCTGAGCTTCTCTTTGGAGCTTATCTTATTTGGCTACGAGTTTGTTGCAGCTAGCCTGGGTTGTTTAAACTAGCTAAGTTAATGGAGACTAGCTTTTGATACAGAAAGATAGTGATGAAGCTGTTGCGAGCTTCTCTTTAGTTGCTGTTTACACACACTAAGTAGTTTTTATCAGCATCTTCAATCATAAATTTGTTAACATCTTCTCGACTTATGAGATAATATCTTATCTCGAAGATTTTAATGTTTTTGACATTTCAGTGAAATATGCAATTAATGAATTTTCCATAATTGTAATATTTGGCCTGATAAAATGTCTCTAGACATTTTTGGAAGTAAGCCATCAATTACATTTTCTGCTGCTTTTCTTATAATTAGAGGTGCATTTCCGAAATATTCTTCAATATTCTTTTCCATTTTTCTTATAAAATATAATAAAAAAAAAAAAAAAATTTAAATACTAAAGTTTTGGGTTTAAAAAATAATATATAGATGACATTTATAAGTTAATTTTAGGAATAGTGTTCTCTTTATAATTTAAACAGAGGAAGTTACCTTCTGTTTAATAACCCCAATCTCCATAAACTATTTACTTATCCGTAAAATTTTAAGATGTTATAAATAAATGCCTAATTTTAAACCTTTTTATTATTTATTGATTTACTTTATTTAAATTTACATGAGAACATTTTTATCTCCTTTTGCTATATATTTTACCACAATATTATTAACATATTTCATCAATTTTTACCCGCATTAAAATTTTATTTATGAAAGGTGATAATTCAGTGATTTTTTTTTTTTTATCACTAGTGAGAAAAAGTATAACTTTAAACTGATTATTAGTGGAATAATTGTAATATTCTTGAACTGTTACAGAAATAAATATTATTGTCTTTAAACTTGAAGGCAAACTGTACTTAATATGCACTTATCACTTTAATTTTTTAATAGATTTCCAGAAAAAAACCTATTTTCGACAAAGTTCTGGGGCATTTGGAAAGTTAGGTTAATAACTTTAACTAACCTCTATTTCTATCATTTCAAATATTGTTGGGAATCGTTAAAGACGCTGCTAAATATTCTCTATAAAGTAGTTATATTCAGACAGCTCCTATGTTGTAGGAATCAAGTACAATTATGGTTAGCTCAAGGGTGTTATTGTAGTCCAGAAGTATAGCACCGATTACATTGTAGAAACTCAAATAACATTGGAAATTTAACGCCACCAATTCCGCAAAGGCTTCTAAAATATTTTTTTTTTTCGATATTCATATTTAAGTTACTTATCTATATTTACAGGTAACCCCATATAGGGAATAAAAAAATTCCTCACACTATCAAGGACTTTTAATAGTGCAGCGCGCCTTGAATAAAGATCGCGGAAATAACCGTTTCCCTCCCCCCACTCTCTCTCTCTCTCTCTATTCACGTCACCACGAACTAACCATAATATTACCACATACGATATACATTGTAACATGTACAAAGCAGAAACTTTCCTAAACCTGTACAAAATATTGGTTATAGGCTTACTTACTGGCCTAATATTACAAGTAATCTTCCACAAATTCAGCATATTTCTTGAATATAGATTTTTATAAGTTTTTTTTTTGGCAATAGGATGGAAAAACTGCTAATTTTCTCCGAAAATCAGCTATGGATTTAACTTTTTTCTTTCTTTTTTTTTCTTTACACCCTGAATAAAATCTCATGTGAAACCCTCTCACAACTTTAGCACAAGCTCATAGTTCTCACTTATAAATTTCAGGTCCCCTGAATAAGAAGAAATGTTTTTTAGCGAATAGTCTGTGTGGTTGTGTGTGTGTGTGTGTGTGTGTGTGTGTGTGTGTGTGTGTGCTTTATGAGAATTAAATTAAAAAACGAAAAGTCGCAGAAAGTTCAAACTTGGTATTCTGTTTATTAGATACTACCACAGGCCGAGACTCGTAATTTCGGGCAAAATCTACTGAGGAAAATCTTTGAAGATGTTTTCTTGATAAAACAGGAAAGTGTTTTTTAAAAAATCATTCACTAAACTTGCACTTCTGGTTGGGTGATTTCTATAAAATATTCGATGTTGTTTAAACACACTAAAATGTATTCTGTATTATATATATATAGAACTGTACGATATTTGGAAATATAACTGTAAAATGAAGTTTGAGATCGTTGTTCTTTTCCCAGAACACGTTTTCTCGCTTCCCATGATTTTTCCTTTCTCTTACTACGGTAAGGAGGGAGTATTGCACTCTCACACAACTTTCTTTCATTACAGTTTTCAAAATTGTTTTATACATTCGTGTAGGAAATTTAATGAAATTCGACAGAGTTCGTCGAAAACTAAAAAAAAAACTGTTTAGTAAAAGCGCACTTCCGGTTAACTAATTTTTTTGAAAATCGCAATTTTGGCAATCTATTTATTTCTAATTAATTATTGTTTGGATGGTAGAATTGTGCAATCAACTATGATAGCACTTTGGAGATAAACATAACCCCCCTCCTCCAAAAATCCCCTTAAATGACTTTACCAGGAGAAAACGTTTCAAATATAAAGTTGTAGCTCTTTATATGCGGAGTTCATATTCTTAGTTTAAAGAAAATCGATGGAGCCGTTTTCGAGAAAATACCAGAAGACTGAAAAATACATTTTAGTAAAAACGCAACGCCCGGTCATCCGAATTTTTTCTAACTCGGGATTTCAACAACCATATTTAATTCTAATTAA
>JAAEAF010012809.1:0-12606 GCA_011037195.1 Triatoma infestans
AAACTTCGTATTTAAACTAAACATGCAAAGATCTACAACTTTTATCTAAAACATTTCTCTGGGCAAATTCTTTTAAGGGCACCTTTAGGGGAGAAGTGAGGTTAGATATTCAACAAAGTGCTATCCTAGTTGATTATACAATTCTATCATCCAAACATAATTAGTTATAAATAAATGGGTTGCCAAAATTCCGAGTTTCAAGAGAATTAGTAAACCGGAAGTGCGCTTTTACTGAACAATTTCTTTCAGTTTTCGACGAATTTCATTAAATTTGGTACACAAAATATAAAATTTGTCAATTATCATTTTGAGAACTGGAGTAAGAGAAAGTTGTGTGAGTGTTTCACACCAGATATTTGTTTTTGAGATGTGCTGCCCACAGTGAGAGAGAGACAGGCAGACCAATTGCTAAAAAAACACTATTTTTAGACTCATAGGATTTCAAAACGGTTATTTCCAGTGAAAACTCAATATCGAAAATTTGAAACGATTTTACAACACTTTCTCCTACTACTGACAACAGTAAGTGAAAGTAACAAGTACAAATTGTTATGAAAAGTAAAAAAAAAAAAAGATTATAAATTGTTATTATAGAAATTAATTCGTTGAACGTTCATTAGAGGTAGCACTTTGAATTTGTTGACATTAAAGAAAAGAATGAAAAAGTGTTAATTCAATTGGGATGAGAGAGTGTTGACTGTGTTGATGGTTGTATGAATGATGATGGAATACGTATTTACTTTGTCTCTACAAAATTAATTCTCTCAGTATTGGAGGTTGACTTTGACGTTGTGTTGTATCATAATGGGAATATATATATATATATATATATATATATAATGATGATGTCATAGTTAGTAGGAGTAGTCATGGCAGTAGTGACGTTACAGTTTGAATAAGGCAATAAGAAGGAAAACTTCCAACCTTCCACCATCTACTTACTACCTTTATTTCTTACTTTGTGTGTATGTTGGATTATGTTTTTATTCCTTCACTCTATTCACAACTCACTCTACTTAACTTTTATTTTTCTCTTTGAATTTCCACATCTCTTTCTCTCCGCCCGTTTTTATTCTCTTTTTACATTTCTACTTTAGTTAAATTCAAAACACTTTTATATTTACAATTAATTATATTTTCCTTTTTCATATTATATGCTATATACAGTTTTATATTATATATATATATATATATACATAAAAGTAAAATGGTTTTTATGTAACTTTTTTTTTTTTTATATTTCTTTATATATTATAAAAATTTAATTACTAACAACTTAAACTAAAGTCTTCATCGTGGTAAATTTAATTTTTTTTTTCTCTTTAAGCACTTTTTCTTTTATTTGCATATTTTTTATTTTACTAGTTTTTATTAAAATAAAATGGTTTTTATTAGCACAAAATTAAAGTAGATATTAATTTTAGATATATATTATTGAGCCTGTAAGATTTTTAAGAGCTTCAGTTTGTTTCAATAACAAGTTGGATGATATTATTGAAGAAATAACTTCCAACAAATATAATCAATCCATCAAAATATATTATTATTTTTTATTTTTCAAGATATATTAATAGGCATTAGTTTATTGTACCATTAACAAACATGGCTGATAACAGAGGATTAAATGTTTCAAAAATCTGAAAAATGGATTTGCCCATTTTGTGAAGAGTTTTTATAGCAATAATAAAGGGCAATAATAAAAGGTTTTCTTTGTCCTCACTCCTCCACTCCATGTTAATAAAATGTGTAAAAAAAGCATAGTGACAAACATTAGAACTTTTACTAACATTTGAACTACAAGTACAAAGTCTAATTAACTTATTAGGATATGTACTATATATCCTTTGTAATCCTTGATTGAACTTTTATATCAATATTTATGGCAGGATATTGGCTTACAATTTATTGGTGAACCCTTAATTCAGTTTATGTTTAGTCTGTATTTAAATTGGGAAAGGGAATTCTATAAACCTTTTTTTCTAAGTTATACTTATAAGCTGTTATACAATAATGAAGACATTAAATATGTCTCTTGCCAATGTATTGAGTTTGAAGAAAATCGATTAACCCAAAATAGGGAGTGTTTTGCACAGTTCCACCACCAGTAATATGAAGTCTAATAAATTTTCCATAGTAATTCCAACGTTAAGATAATTTCAGAGACATTTTTCGTGATAGCCTGCTTCATTTTGTGGTCATCGATCGGTTTCGGGCGTTCGCCTATCTTCAGGATGTGTTTGTCAGATAGTGTGATAACACAGACTTGCACAGAGCAAATTCAGTTTACACAAAACTGTATTTTGCGGTAAACTGAATTTGCTCTGTGCATGTCTAGAGTTATCACACTGTGTTGTGACAAATGCATCCTGAAGATGGGCGAACGCCCGAAACCGGTGGATGGCCACAAAATAAAGCAGGCTATCATGGAAAGTGTCTCTGAAATTATCTTGTTGGAATTACAATGGAACATTTATTAGACTTCATATTACTGGTGGTAGAATAGTGCAACACTCGCTATTTTGGGTTAATAGATTTTCTTCAAACTCAATAATGTCTCTGATGCTTTCCAGCTCTGCATAACCTACCACCACAATAATTAAGATAATTTGTCAGTGGGAACTGTGAAAATTGTGTAGCTGGGTAAGAGTTGTTTGTGTTTCAGTCCATTATTCCTTTATTACCTTCTTCGATTAATCCCGTAATCTGCAACTAATAATTTCTTAATATTTTTGTTTCTTATAATTATCATTTAAAAAATAAGAAAAAAATTAGTTTAAGTGTACTGTATTAATAATCTACAAAGATTGATTTTATTGGGCTTATAACGCAAACAATAACATATCTTCATTGTTGCTATTTTCAAAAAGAAAGACTTCGTGGCTAAGCTGCTGATAATAATGCATTACTAATCTTGAATAAAGTCAAGAACTATACATATATATTGTGAAAGAAGTAAAGGCAAGCAGGCAATATGCGATAAGGAAAATACAGCAACCTGTGTAGTGCTACTTGTCGCGTTTTGTGTACTGGGGTTTACCCCTTGCTTCCTTGTAATTGACACACATCCCACCTACTGCTGCAGAACTGCTCATTCTCTTTTGTTTTTATTACTGATATAAAGCTAAATAAGGGTCATTTTTGCTTTCATATAAAATTGGTTGTTTAGTCTGTTATGCGCAATTGAATTTTGTCAAGTTGATTTGTTGTTAAAAGACAAATAATGTTTGTGGAGGTCTTTATTAAAAAAAACATAACTTTCTTTTATTACAATTTACATAGTTATAATCGAAAAACTTTCTTCAATCATATAATATTATTTTTTCTCTATGTTTAGTAATTCTTCCAATATTTTTTGAGGGTGCTTCCAGAGAAATGGAGGGAGTACATTTCTTGTTTGACGGAACCTCGCTAAAATCAAAGAATGTCTCTCAATGTATGGGTGACCGACTATACCAAGTTTAATGAAATCTGTTAGTGACTTTATAAGAGAACGTTGCAGAAAAATGAAAAAAAAATCTTTAGTAAAGTTGTAATTCCGATTTTCTTCAAATTCTGAATTTTTAACCATAAATTTAATTCTAATTAAAATTATGTAGATGATAAAGAGTTGTATATAATAAATTGAAATAGCATGTTAGAGGAGAGCGTAACCTATCTCCCCCTACCAGTTAACCTCCCATAACTGAGTTTACTCGAAAAACTGTTACACAGTATTTGTGATTAGTATATCAAGTTTGATGAAACTTGTTGGGAGTCTTACTCGGGAAAATCGCTAAAAACTGAAAAAATCCATTCACTAACTTGGTAAGTCTTCCGGCTGCTCAATTTTCCCTGATAGAGCATAATATAAATATCAAGTTTGAACTTTCTGCGATTGTCCCCGTTTGAGTTATCTTGACCATGCACACACAACAATCTCTGAAAACCACTTTTTTGTACTCAGGGGAACTCAAAAAATGTATTTCCGGTGAAAACTCAATATGGAAATTGCGCAATACTTCCCTCCTACAGCAATAAGAGAAAGCAAAATTCATTAATTTTCGTTGTAAGGATCAATGTTCAGAAGATATGCTCACTTGTTTTCTTTTTACTTTTTATTTTTTATACTTTAGTTAATTCTTATTAACGTTTTTGTAACTAGTTTTTATTTTCTTATTTTTAGATGCCTGGTAGTAATAACGGTGGCCCATACGATAGGGGAGGTTCGTGGAGTCCCGGTCCTCAACAGCAATCGGCTGGTGCAGGAGTACCACCTCCTACAGTAGTCAGTAGTCAGCAACAACCACAGCCGCAACCTCCACCACCACAGCAACAACAACAACAACAACAACAGCAGTCACAACAACAACCAGGTGGATCGGCGGGAGCGCCACCAACTTGCCCGCCAACAGGCCAACCTCCACAACAACCTCCTCAACAACCACAGCAACAACCGCCACCACCACCTCAACAGCAACAACAACAACCGCCGCAGTCAATCTCTAGTAATCAGCAACCTCCTTCTCCTTCGTCACATCATATGCAGGTAAGTTCATTATTATTTGACTTAAAATACAAATAGGGCATAAAATGAAGCTCGCTCAGAACTTTATCCTTCATTTTCTTCTGAAAAAGATGCAGCAATTCAGCATAGTCACGGTTGCCCATTATTTGATCATTACATAGACGAAAGATATAAGCCTGAAAAGTAGGTATATGTCAAAATAATTAAATATCTTTGACAATTTAAAAGACAATTAGCCAACAGATCCAAGCTTTCCTCGGACAACAAAAAACTTATTTACACATCTATTGTAGTCTAGGTATGGAATTAAACTGTGAGGTTTAACCAAAACTCAAGTCTCTAAAGAATCCAACCTTTCATTCAATCCACAAACCTTGTCTTGCTTTTTATGTCTACAACCAAACTAAACATAAGTACAGACAAATGGCCTAAACTTTTTAGAGAAACTTCTAACTTTACTTTGGTTCAACATCTTTCTTTGAAAACTCTTCCCGGCAGCTCTCCTAAAAAGCAAATCGCCACCCGATCGTCTCCTCAGTAAGTTATGTTGTTGGAACGTGACCACTGGGTATTGGTTGAATGTTTTCTGTTTTGACCTGAAAGATCTATTGTGGCTCCCTTAGCTGTCAGTGTTTGAACATACCTCTATGGCATTGTGTGTTTGTTGGACTTGTCAGCGTTTGTGTTGCTCGTATTGTTAAAGCAGGAACGCCGAGACCTCTAAGAAATATCCAAATCCCCCCCAAAGTTACCATTGGGAAACTTATCTATTCAATGTTTTAAGGCATGTAATTGTAATCATTTAGCTTATAGTTCTGTCGCGTTGATATTAATTAATTTAAAACGAAATAATAGTAGTGTAGGATTAGTTTAGAGGTAGCGCGCTAGATTGGATCGGGAAGTCAATCTCTGCCCATAGATTTTCTCAACCTAGGAGCTTTTCATTTATGGATAGTACTGATAGATGATGGCTTTGGACGCAAATGACCACAGGTGTGCCACTCCTTAAAAAAAGAAAAGAAAAAGAAGTTATAATAAAACGCCTCCTACCCCTGAAGGGGGCATTACTTTGGGAGTAATTACCAACCTACTTTTGTTCCACCAATTTTTTTTTTTAAATGTACTTTAATTACAGAAGAGCAATTAACCGATTTTATAAAACTTGTTGGTTTTTATTTCTCATAGTAGCACTAGCTGAGGATAGAACTCCGGTTTTTCCACATTATACATCCTGTTGTGGGCTGGATTTTCGAAAATGAGTGCTCACGTGATTTACTTGTGAGTTTAGAAACTCCAGGATTGAGCGACATATTTGAGACGTACTTGACGATGAATTTCAGTGACCAAGGGGTCTCGCTCTGATGATCAATCAGTTGATTGATTATTTGCCATTTTCTAGAAACAGCTCCAACTAGTTGTATTTGAAAGATAATTTTTTTTTTTTTTTTAAGGAAGTTGATATTTTGATGAGATGGAGCTGTCCATTGAAGTATCATTTCTAATATTATGCACACTTCCAGCTTTTATCTCACCGATTGCTGTCCTGTTTTGCCGTTATACTTTTGTAATCCATTTCCTCGGCCTCGTATGCCGTAAGTTCCTTGATATTATCAGCCAGGAATAAGTTTGTCATATAGCATTCTTTTTTTTAGCGTCCTTTCTTCCGTCATCTAAAATTTTACAACTGAAAGTAGATTTTGCGGCTTTATCTTGCAGTACCTGAGATCTTCGGATTGACAACCGCATTTGACGTTTCGCTTTGTTGCCATATTGGTTTAAGCCGATGGCCAAAACTTGTTCTTTAATATATGTTGGTCTGATACTTAAACCTTGAACTATCCCGAAGAAGCTTGCTGTAGATCATATGAGAGTTATTTTGGAAATGTTTGTACAAAACCCATGTGTAGATTAAACATATGTTACGTTCTGATTGGGCATTTAGTAATGAATTTCACTTGTAGTTTTTTTTTTTTGCATACAATCCCCTAATGTTGTGGATCTTAGAACTGACTGAAATATTCCGATATATCAATTCTTTCTTGTGGAAGTGTTAAGAATTGAAATTTCCAACAGCAGCTAACAAATTTCATGTTTCTTTTTTATATTTCTGTATTTTATGAGTATTGTAAAATTATTTCCTCACAAGTAATTAGGTTATCGTAAAACAGGTTTTTCTATTTTATTTAAAAATTAAAAAAAATGCAAATAATATTTTCATCAAAGAGCACCTACGTAATTTTTGTATAACTAAAAATGTCCCAAATTAAAAACAAGTTTTTGTGTGGATGCTAGAGTTGATGTGTTTTCTTCAGGATTACTACTCCGTTTCTAACAAGTTGTTCAAAGGAAAGAAAAAAAGAAGCTTTTATTTTAAATATTTTGAAAGTAACGGACAGTGTTACAGGAAGTCCTACTTTTATTTTTTATAGGTTTGTGTGTATATGAAGTGTGTGTGTGTGTGTGTGTGTGTGTGTGTGTATACGGTATAAATAAAGGGTAAATCGTTTCCTTTGAAAAATGAAGAATATTTTAATTGGGGAACAAAGTTAGTTATCAAGCTTTTCTCCCCTCCAGTTTTGTCCCGTTTCTTTTGATATATTTATTTTTTTTACTCCAATACCCCCGCCAGTTCGCACAACTTATACGTATAAAACAAATCTCCATCCTGGCTTCGTTGTATAACCGGTTCTTCTAGTTGGATTAATGATTCAGATCAACTTCCTGTTTCCTGTACATTTATTTTCTTTCGATTAATTTGACCACTTCAGTTTTTTGTTTTAAACAATTGATTGGAGTCACATTTACGTTATTTTTTTTATCTTTAATTATGTTTATTTAGGTAATTATGTCTAATGAAATAACCTGAGACACAATTAAGTTAATAATGATTGGTACTTTTCAATGAATGTTTTGATGATGGTAGGTAGATCAGTGCTAGAAACACATCTAGTTTTCTTTCGTTTTTTATATATTTTCTAGTATACAGAGTATTATACAAGAATGGAGATGGTTGGTAATGATAATGTCATTCATCTGGAATCGTTGAGGAAAATGCTTAAATTATCTTCTACCATTCTCAAAAATTTTCAAAACATTCTAATTAATTTCTAGATATCCTTGTTAACAATTCCTGAGGAAGATACCGAAGTTGACCGAATTAGTGACCATTAAAGTTTCTGCAACTAAAAGAAATTCCTTTCTCTTCGGCTTCAGACAACCATCAATGTACCTGTTAGATTGGTAAAGGGTGTACAATATACTACGATACAATCATATACAACCAAAATATTTCCCCTTATCTGCATTAAGCGAAAGTATAAAAGCCTAATTTTACTCAAATTTCATTCTTGAATCTTGGAATACTTACTCAGATACTTTTCTCAGAAAAAAATAGGATTTAGCCAAAAAAAATTAAGATTCTTAGTCACACTTTGTCTTTTCTAATTTTATAACATGTTAAATAATTAATATAATAACAGTAGATACAGAAAGTTTCAAACAGACCCCGTGTATTTGCGTTAAGCCTCGCGCTTACCAAAGCCGGCCCTGAATGAAAGGAAAATACGATGACTAATATGTTAGGTTCCCAGAAATTGTTCAATGCTCCGAACTTAACTGCCTAGTTTATATGTATATATTAATTACATTTCAAAAGTTCTCCACAAATAATTTAACAAACAATGAAAGTAGAGTTCACATATAAAAGTAAAGTAATGCCAATTTTGGGGGAGGGGGGCTTAAAGACGTTAGGTGTCGTGGACTTGGACGGAAGCAGTTATATTACAATAAACTTTCTTTTTTTTTTTAGTAGTTAATACGTTGGGTTTCGAGCTGGGAACTTCACATTTATTAGTTCGTTTTCATAACCACTATAACAAGCTCGCCCCTACAGTACAGTTATTCTGAAGGTATTTATTTTACACGTGCATAAAAAATCTTTAGGCATTTTATGTACTAGTGAAAAAAAGAAGAAAAAAATATGATTTTGCATAAACCTATAACAAGGAGAGAGGATAGAAGCCCATATATATATATGGGCTTTGTAGTGAATGACGTCTTACAGCTCTCTACCACTGCCTTATCCTGCATAAAGTTTTGTTTAAGAAATACACACATATGATAGAAAATTTTGTTTAAAATTGTGTTTGTTTACTATTACATGAATGGACTTTCCTTATAAAAGAAGGTTTAAAGGATTATGTATAACCGAGTGTAACTGGTATGAGAGTGCCTTCTGTCACAACTGAAGCCAATAGCAGCAGTTTAAATTTCAACCTAATAGACAGCAGGTACTTAGAACACCTCTAAGATCAGTTTTTCCAGAAAAAACTTTTAAATACAAGTTATGCCAAGTTTAAAGAAAATCGCTACAGCTGTTTTTGAAAAAATCCAAAAGAAAACTCTTCTTTAAAGGCGCCCTTCCGATTAACCAATCCTCTAAAAATTGGAATTTTCTCAGTCCTTTTAATGAATATTAATAATATATTGGTGGTATAACAATACTTCTTGTTCTTCTTGTCCTATCTCCTTAGTGCCGTGAGGCGTGGAGAAGCAGCCCTAATCCAGCGGTCCCTATCCTGTGCCATCCTTCTTATTCCCGTAAGAGATTTCCCTCTTGTCTGGCCGAGTTTTTCAATATATTCCTCATACTTCAGTCGAAGTCTACCTCTTGCTCTCTTGCCAATGGGTCTGGCATCGAGCATTTCTTTGGCCTTGTGCTTGTCCTCCTCCAATCTCAAAACATAACCTAACCATCCCAACTGTCGGGCCTCCAAAATCTGTACCTGGAGGTCTTCTCTAATTCGCGCACAGTCCCTTCTAGTTTTACCAAGGATGCGCCTGTGGAAGCGCATTTCCACCGTCGACAGCTTACTGGCATGCCTATCCAGCTCCGTCCAGCTTTCAGCGCCATAAAGGAGCACAAATAATCCATTAGGCAAGAACACTGTTTTATACAGTACCAATTTAGCATCAGGGCTTAACTCCTGCTTTCCAATCAGTGTGTTGCTTATTTGGTAGAATACGCCGTTAGCTTTCTTTATCCTATTTAATACCTCCTGACCAATCCTGCCATCCCGACTGATCACCGATCTTAAATATTCGAAGTCAGTGACTGTCTGCAGAACTTCTCCGTTACATATAATTCGGACTGATGATACCTCATCTCTCCCTATGCACATTACCTTACTTTTGGAGGTATTAATAATCAATCCTTTGCGGCGCAACTCTTTCCACCATTCAGTCACTGCTGTCTGGAGTTGTATAACGATACATGGTACTGGATTGGTACTTTAGAAGTAGGCATAACGGCTACGGTACCCTCAGAACCCTCAAAAATTTTATTTTCACAGGAAAATATTTCAAATAATAGTCATAGGTATTTAGGTGAACTGATAGTATATGTAGTTTAAAGAAAATTGTAGGAACCGTTTTCGACAAAATTGCGAAATACTGTAGAAACCATTTAGTAAAGTCCGTACTTCCGGTTGATGGATTTTGTCTGAAACCTATGTATCAGATGCGGTGGTGGTAGTAGTAGTACCTAAACGAAATAACAAATTTGAGCTTCCTGCGATTTTTCATATTTGAGATATTTTGTTAAAACACACACACACACACACACACAGAGGATCTCAAATATATATTTCCGGTGAAAACTCAATTTCCCAAAATTTGACACGATCACAATCCGTAGCAATAAGAGAGAGAGAGAAAAATGATGACAAATATCTTTTTCCCCTAAAGAGAAACACGACATCAAGTTATCGTGTTTACAGACGCAGACTATTCCCTTGTGGTGGTTTATGTGTTTACCTAAACTTGAGAAAAATAAAGGCTATTATAATTTATATAGATTGTGTGATAAAGGGAAAGGTAGGTTACAAACTGGTTAACCATTCAAGTACATATACAATATATAGGTCTCTTATATTTGTAAATATGTATAGAGAGAAAGGATTTTTAATACAGTTTATATAATAAATTTTTAATTGCTTTCTATGTTGGAATAAAAAGAGTTAACAACTTATTAATTTGTGCCAACATCCTGAAGTAATTAAAGCGGTTCTTGTTATCTTATTTAAAATGTTTTCCCTTAAACTTGTTAACAAACAAAAAAAAAAAAAAAAAATTACTGACTTTATTACTGTTTTTATATTAAATTTATAATTATTTATTTCGTAAATTAGTTATTTTTTATATAATTATTTATTCTATAGTTTTACAAAAATTATTTTAATAATTTATATAAATGACAATTGACGAGACAGTATTCACTCGTTTCTTTCTCTTTAAACAGGCCAGTTGTCATATGACTAGTCATCACCATTTGGTTTCTATTGATTTTTGCTTCAGGCTAACATTTTGTATTACCCACCCTCTTCCGTATCTACTGTACTAAAATTAGTAATTAACATCAATAAAATAATATGACCGAAATAACTGACATTGGGGAGGTCTCTATATGTCAATAAATTTGCTGTTGTGACTAATTTCCTGCTATTAATTGAGAATTTATAGTAAAAATTAATGCCTCTTTTTTTTCAGACAGGCTTTACATCCAACTACCGATTAGGGCGGACCTACTTATAGCTATATTTTATTCATATTAATACATAAAAATCCAATGCGAATGCTGGGAAAAAGAACCCACTTACTCATAATATACCTCAGTTTTGTGGTCCGCTTCTCGAACCACTCACCTACCGTGGTATCTTAGATCGAGTCAAACTGATTTAAAAAAAAAAAATCTGGTGTGAAACACTCACACAATTTTCTCTTACTCCAGTTCACAAAATTATAATTGACAAATGTTATAGTTTGTAAACCAAATTCAATGAAATTTGTCGAAAACTGATAAAACTGTTCAGTAAAAGCGCACTTTCGGTTTACTAATTTTCTTGAAACTCGGAATTTTGGCCATCTGTTTATTTCTAATTAATTTTCTTTGGATGATAGAATTGTATAATCAACTATGATAGCACTTTAGATGAAAACCTAACCCCACCCTTTTTGAATAACTGCCCTTAAATGAATTTTCCCAAAGAAATGTTTCAAATAAAAGTTGTAGTTGATGTTCCAAGTTTAAAGAAAATCGTCGGATCCATTTTTGAGAAAAACGCAAAAAAGTAAAAAAAACCAACTAGTAAAGTGGTACTTCCGGTTGAGGAATTTTGACAGATAACTACTGTCAGATCCCATGGTGATACCTAAACTGAATATCAAGTTCCAACTTTCTACGGTTTTTCGTATACGAGCTATGTTGTTTATATATAAATTGTATCATTTATATTATTATTAATATAGTGGATGATAGAGAGAGAGACCATTTGCTAAAAACCACTTTTTTCGACTCAGGGGACCTCATAAACGATGTTTCCGGTGAAAACTCGATATCGAAAATGTGACACGATTGCAATACTTCCTCTTACTAGGAGTAAGAGAAAGTGAAAATCATAAAACGCAATATTAATAGCCTTAATTAAAATAAAGTATTGGATACAATAAAAGAAATAGAGAGAGAGAGAGAAGATGCACACAATAATGTTTACAAATAATAGCTCACCGGCACATTATGACGATTATAATAATTAACATAATAATGTAAATGCAATTGATGTGAATAAGCTTTAGACACTGAAAAGTAAATGAAATATGACCTTGTGTTTTGTTGTAAATATAAACACAATATGATTACTAATATGGAATGTATAAATAACTTTTTTCTTCTTTTTCAGAAGAATTGTTCTTGTTTCGTATTTTGGTGTCGTGGTTTAATCTTTCAATTTTGTAACACACACAGAGGCATTTTTTTCTTTGTACTTTCACTGCTTTTAGTAGAAAATGTTGCGTTCGTACCAAAGTTTCGAAATTGAATTTTCTACGGAAACGTGTTGTGAGATCTCCTGATTACGAAATAAAAAAAGATTTTCGCAAAAGATCTGTGTGTCTGTTGGAACTTGGGTCCACAGAGCTGGAAAGTATCAGAAATTATTTTCCGTGATAGTCTGCTTCTTTTTGTGGTTATCGTCCGGTTTCGGGCGTTCGCCCATTATCAGGATGTTTTTGTCAAAACAGTGTAGATAACATAGACTTGCTTTGTG